>APFE031571007.1:102618-242857 GCA_000404065.3 Pinus taeda
GATGTCTCACCAGAGCTTTTCCGTCACATTTCCTCACTAAGGATAGCACCAACAACATCATCAAACTTTAAAGTACTAGATCTAGAAACAGAGTTACTAATGGCCATTACTAAACCATTCCAGCTTTCTGGTAATGAGCACAAGAATATCAGAGCTTTAACTTCATCATCAAAGTTTACCCCTACAAAACATAATTGGCTTGTAACAGTATTAAAATCATTTAAATGGTCTGCAACAGATCCACCTTCCAACATCTTCATATTAAATAATTGTTTCATAAGAAATACCTTGTTTGAGGTCGAGGGTTTTTCATATAGTTTCTCCAACGTCTTAATCAAACCCTCTGTCGTTGTTTCCTTCGAAATGTTGAAGGCGACTGATGTTGCAAGGCACAACCGTATTGTTCCGAGTGCCTTTCTATCGAGAAGGTTCCATTCTTCATCTTTCATACCCATCGGCATCTTTGTTTTTCTGCCCAATGGTAGGTATAGATCTTTCTGATACAGATAATCTTCCATCTGTATCTTCCACAACGAGAAATTTTGGCCGTTAAATTTCTCAACCCTAAACTTACCATCTTCCACCATTTCTCCCACTCAAAAAAGGAACCCTTCTTTCCTATGAGTTTATGAACCAAATAGACCTTCAGCTCTAATACTAGTTGTTAGAAAATTAAATATTACAGAGCAATGGAACACATAAAATATTGCAGAAATATAAACACAGAAAATGCACAAAACAAGAGAGACACAGATATACGTGGTTCACCCAGTTTGGGCTGCATCCACCTCGAACAACCAGTCCTTCCTTTCTATTATCTAGCAAAATGAAGAGACACAACCTACAACAAATCTGCTGTAATATCCTCTATTTTCTCTCACAGTCTCACCTCTCTATTTCTCGCTCACACAAAATACACATCTATCTCATAGCCTCAAATACAATGCCCTCATACAAAGAGAGGGGTTTCCTTCTAGGGCAAAAAACCCTAAACTAAACATAAGTTATACCGTCAAATCATCTGCCTAATGAACGACCCAGATTGACTAGAAATTACTATACTTTTACAAGGAAAATTTACATTTATTTTTAGCTTTGGGGGCGCTGCCCCCGAGCCCCCGCCGGGGGACCGCTAGCCCCCGGACCCCCTAGCCAGGGGGGATCGGCCCCCGCAGACCCCCGCTGGGGGGACAACTCCCCCCCACGTGGAGAGGAGTACAAAACTTCCTGGGGTATACATCTGGCTGAAACAAAGACCTCTGAACAATCATGCTCCACACACAACACATTGAAACAAAACTAGAGTTTATGAAACTGCAAATTGCATATATGAAAAGGTATCATGGCTAAAATCCATTGTGAAGGTGTCTAGAAACCATCACTGCCAAATGATCACAAAGGATTAAGGAGAAGTCCAAATTGATCGTAAATCTACTCATCAACAACAAACCAAGAAAATACTGGAATTAACCAAGGGTAACATAAGCCTTAACATAAATATACTGTTATTTGTTGTTGGGCGAGACCATGTCTTCTAAAAAAGCAAGTGCTAAAAATAGTGGAATCAAGAATCACCAAAAATATGCTTATAAACACAATGCATTGGAAAAGATACGAAAAAGGTCATGTTGGGAGCTTCCATGGATTTTATCGCAAAAGATAACATAGGATGTGTTCTCCCTCTGAAACATTAATATTTGAATACTCACCAAAATTGACATATTACAACTTTAGATTGAAGTAGGGATGGAATAAGTCTCTCAACCAAGTACCTATATGACTAAGGTACTAATGAACCATCGATGTTGAATGGTGAACTTCGTTATGTTGAGCTCACCTCTAACGATGTCCATGAGAATATGCTAGAAAATTACACCAAAATTTACGAAGGCAAATCTAATGTTGACACACTCATAGAATAGGCAATTGTATGTTGCCCAAATATCATAAAATATGAGGAGCTTGAAGATGAAAAGTTCCCTAAACTCAACCTCTCGCATATGGCAGAGCTAATATCTTCTTTCCTACCACATTCTATATTGCAAGTCAATTCGATGTTGTTGAGAACTTACCTTTAACTATGTAATTTGGACCCTAAGGCCATGACACTATTGAGACCAATGACACCAAGTATACATATGGTGGATGATAATAATCACAACATATATATAACAAAAACCATTCAAGTGCTTATCTATAGTTAGTGATAAGGAAGGGGAATAATTTTAGAGGAAATAAATATGGTACTTACAATGGGGCCAACTGCTAATAGTAGGATTCTCATCATAACAGGTCTATATTGATTTTAAAAGGGGGTTGAATTCATAGAGACATAATAACACTTTCGGAGTAAATCTTTTAACTTTAATAGAAATAACTAAGCCACTTCACTAGACCCATTACTATCCATTGTTGTAAATGTTGCCCCTAACATTATAATATAGTAGAAAAGTGCAAAATATGCAATTTAATCATGAAATTCCATCTCAATGGCTATTTGATACGTTATTTTGGTTGTCCAAGTTGTCAATGGCTTATTCATAACCTATTTTCTAATTTTTATTTTAATAAATTCACTGTTTCGAGGATGCCCCATTTGATTTCAAGCAATATTTCACATTTTCCACTTATTAGAGGTAGTTGGGTCTTGTCTAACTCATTCATCCCTACTCTTGCTTGGTTTGTAGTTGAATCCATCGGTTTAAGTCCTCCACGAGTGTGTGCTTATTAATATCATTCAAATTTTTGGTTTTTCCTTTTTAGTATCTCTTTGGGATGAAAAGTGCTTCCCTTGGATGGTATAAAATACTTATGGGATAGTTTGAATTGATAATATTGTTTCTTCCATGCTTTATTTTTGTCATTTTAGAGAAATATAAATAATAATTTTGAATAGAACTGTTATGTCCTACTTAAAATCCTTTTTCTAGGGTTGTGTTTATTCTGTGAACTAAATATGGTAAATTTTGAATGCAATTTCTAGATTTTTCATCTGCTTCATAAGGTCTAACATTGAATCAAGACCACACTATCACAAGTTATCGACAATTGAAGATTTTTAGCATGTAACATAGTTTGCATGATTATGCCTAATATTTTCCTGAAGCTTGAATGCTAAGTTCCTAAGGTGTTTTTTCTGTGATGATAACTTATTTGCTTTGTTTATATAGGTCATCTAGCCATATAATGACCACTATTTCCCAATTGAAGAAAAATTGTTCGAGTTTGTCTCTCTTTGTTGGCATTATTATGCATGTGTTGTACTTGATCGAAACACACTTGTAGCACAACAACTATACGGTAATCAGATGAGTCTATAGGACATACCAGAGGTGACAAATGATGAAACAGGATAATGGTCAAATGTTTGATATAGGGAGATTTTTAGTGTGTGTTGTCCCTGATAACAGTTCTTCTTTGATGAATGAACTAATTGATAAAGGTATAAACAAGATCTGATAGAATTCATCATATTTGTGTTTAAATATGTGAAAAAATACAAGGAAGTTCAAAGGAATCAGTTTAGAAGTAATATACAATGGCAAATCACATTATGACAGGTCTATTTGGAAATAACAGAATAATGGTACAAAAGAACAGGATGATGGAACAAAGCATTGCAGATTAGAATGAAGCAATTGAGGAAAAATAATGTTTTCAGTTATGTTAATTTGTATACGTAGGTTCACTTTACAAAAAGCGCATATACAAGTGGGTTCACTGTACAAAAAGATCATATAAGTATGCACACACTCTCACAAAAGGAAAAGCGTGTATGGGATGGAAAATTAAGGAAAATTAAAGTTAAAGAATTCCAAGGGTTCATACCATGGTATTAGCCCATAATATTGAGGAGAATAATGATTACTTAATCCCGTCTAAGAATACCACAGGTTCTAAGTGTTGTTTTGGTCCAAGGTATTAATAAAGGTTAAAACTATATAAAGAGCAGAATATCAAAGGGCTAAATGCACAAGTAACGAATACCTTATGAAGTGGTAGATAGAAACAATATATGCATGTTATGGATTGTTGATGCTTTTCTTGATCTGAACTAATTAGGCCTTTGAGTGTTTGATGATGGATGAGATCTAATGATGGATCATGATGATAATGACTTATCATTATGTGATATGAAAATGGATAGGCTAGATCTGAGTGCTAAAAAATGTTTTTTCCTTTAAATGTTATGATCTGGGTATGTCTCAAGTCTGAAATAGTAGCACAGTTATAAGTTATCATTTGTAGATATATATGCTTGTTCGCCTTGGTGAAGGCACGTATACATGTTGGTTCGACATTTCCAAGTAGCGTATGCTGAAGAAAAGCCTATCGTTTAGAGATGACTAATCTATCTAATCAGTGATGCTGCTTTACTGTTGTCAGTCAATGATGTCTTCTTGATCTGAAAGTTTAACTAAATGCATAAGGAGATTGAGTCTGATTTATTGATTGATTAAGTGAGAAGGGCTATCTTTGTTTCTATCTATTTAGATCTTTGTAATTTGACAGTAGTTCTTCATAATATTTTGGTTGGCATAGTTTTCATTCAGAGGGTTTTATGATTCAGTATTTTTAGAGGTATATACAGGTTGGCTTAAAGGAAGTAGATTGTACATAGAGGTTGGTTTCTTTGGTGTATTTTATACATTCTAACATATGCTTTTCGAGGTTATAGTTGGTTTTGATTGTTGATATAGTTTTATGGGTTCAACACAATGTTCTAGTGACAATGATCTAACTGTTCGGATTGACTGATTATTGGTTGATGCAATTATAATTTACTTTGAGCTTCAAAGTTACTGATGGGTCCAATATGAAAATGTTATGAAACGTGGCCTTCATATTGTGTCCTTTTTTACAAGGAGTATCGAGTCAAAAAATTTATGAAACACGGTCCCTCGAGAAAGAGCAAAGGTAGTAGGCTTCTGTAGGTCTGCGCCTATATACTCGTAAACATATCAGCCATCACATGAGCCAGAAGGATGTCTCTCCCTACCAGTAGAATCTAGAGAATGACTGAAGGTTTTAACTCTTTTGTAGGCCAATGCCTACATAATGGTAAAAATATCGAGTAGTACAAGAGCTGGGGGGTTGTAGCTCCCTTCTAGTAGAAGCTCGAGAACATGAGAGGTTGTAGCCTTCTATAGGTGGCTTCCTATGTAGTAGTATCATTTTTCACCACTACAATATTGTAAACAGATTATTCTTTATGCAAAAAGAACAGCAGCATGTGGTTTTTCTTCCGCATTGGGTTTCCACCTTAAATCTTGGTGTTCATGTGTGTGGTGGTTTATTCTCTTATTATTGCACATGGTTACTACTTAATTTTTAAAATTAATGATGTAATGATTATATATAAACATATGATGAATTAACTTAATCATAAGTTCATTGGATATACGCTCGTTGTCTTAAGAACAATTGTGCGCACAAGCAAGTTCCCTTCACTAAGGTATCATGTATAGATTATATTTTGAAAGGGAAAATTATATTGATTTGTAAATACTGATTCACCCTTCCCTGCTTGGTACTATTCCCAACAATTGGTACCAGAGCAGTTCCTTCAGAAGAAGCTTTATCGCTTGAAGGATATTCGTATAAGAAATAGGAAAGAAGCTAAAGAATAAAGCGCCTCAGGAGAAGATGACATCTCAAAGGAACAGTAAAAGTAGAAGAGACAATCAGCTAGTAGGTGGAAGTAAGTATTCAGATTCCAAATCACCTCATATTGAAGATGATGATGCAAAAGAATTATCAGGTTCAAATTTTTGGTCTTCTAGTGATAACCTTCTCTGTTCATGCAATATTGATGATAATGAAAATGACAGTGAATCAACTAAATTTTATCTTATGGGTGAAAGTGAAAGAAATATACAGGAAAAAGTTAAAAGTCTCACAGGAAAAATTAGAGATCAAGAAGATCTATTGGAAGAAAGGGAGTGTACCTACAAAGAAGAGATTACAAGGTAAAAAGTGCAATTATAGGAAGGAAACGAAGTAAGGAAATAGCATAAGGAAAAGGAAGATCAACATCAAAGAATGCAGGATGAAGTGACATAATTGAGAAATGAAGTAAATTAAAAGCATACAATAATCAAGAAACTTAAAGATAGATCTAGTTAATCTGAAAGTCTTGAAGCTGAGGTCATCTCTCTAAAAGAAGATCCTGAAAATTCAGATAAGTAGAATGAAGAACTACCTGAAGTAGTTGAAGAACCAAAAAATGAGATTCTCAAGTTAAGACAACAAGTGGAAGAAGGAAGCCCATGGGGCTTTGGATTGACGGTGAATGGGTGCCTTGTTAAGGCACTCCTTGCGATAGGTCACCGGTTCAAATCCCCCGTGGGTGCTTAGGTTAGTCTTAACGTAGAAAAAAAAAAAAAAAAAACAAGTGGAAGAAGGAAGAAAGGTTGAAGAAATCATGAAGAAGCAATATTTGGAAAATGAAGAGAAATATCAAGTTGAGGTAAATGTCTTAAAATGTAAATTATAAGAAAAGGATAAATTGTTACTATTTCAAGATAGTACTAAGATTTTGGATAATATTCTTAGTATTCAAAGATCTCCTATAATCAAATATTGTCTTAGTTTTCATGAAACTATTGAAGGTGAATCTAGTTGATAAGATGAGGCAAGGAACTCTAATGGAAAATATGAAATTCTCAACAACGAGATAAGAGGTCAAAACCTTGAACAACCAAGGAAAGGAAGAATTCAGACAAAATTATTTACTCCTAACTATGGGAGTGATTATCAATTATTTCCTCTAATGAATAATATTGAATGTTTTCATGTCATAGTTTTGGACATGTTGCTACCAGATGCAGAGGTAGAATGGTTCAAGCTAATAATCATCTCACATAAATATCATTAACTTCCACGTACTTTTGAAGATATTATTTTTCTTGAAATATGTTTCGTCACAAAGACAATGATTTCTTTATAAGGAACATGAAACATATAAGATGTTATGCTTGTAACAAGTTTCTGCATATAACAAAAGAATGCAGGAGAAAATTTTGGCCAACATACCAAAAAGAGAAAACATCATCAGACTCGAAGGTAGGGAAGAAGAAGGAATTACAGTCAGAAAAATGTGGTATAACTCAGTATACAAATATAACATAGTTAGGAAGCACTGAAAGTACGAAATTTTAGTGTTCAAATTCTCATATGCAGTTATCATAAATACAAGTCACGTATATAGATGAGCTAGAAGCTTCATATTCACGTATATGCTGGTTTGATGAAGATGCAATGGGATAGAATTAGAGAAAAAGGGTATGATATGGTTCAAACAATTATCAATTATCTTTTATGTCTATATGATTGATGACTGTAGTTTGTGCATGTTACCTAGAAGTGATTTTGACCCTCGATGACTTGATGTATAAGTAGCTTATGATGACGCCTTTATGATTCTTACTAATATATGCAATGATTAGATTAGACAATGAACAGTTGCAACAGGTCCAGGAGGAGAATATGCTATTCTAATAATTCATTATTGCAATTATGTTTAGAAGTCTTCGGTACATAACGATTATTATCAATGGTCATGATGATGATGTTTTTGAATTATTTAATTGATACATCATGCTACGCTACATTCATGAGTTTCCTATGCTAAAATCTCAAATATTGCTTGAGCCACATAGTTGTTATTCATATCAGATTTATGGATGATTGTGGATAACTCTTTTGATGATTCATATAGTTATGTTTCTTACATGGTGATCTTCATATGTTCAAGGAGAAGAAGAAATATAGAATACACAACTTCATTATTTGATTATGAGTCACTCATTCCTTTTATGTTGCTAATCAAGCCTTCAAAGATGCATAAACTTTAGATGCTGCAGCTATGGTGTAGGATTCCCATAGTTCCTAGCTCTCACATGGTATATTGGCTGAGGATTGTTGCTCTTGATGGTATGAAGAATGATTGATAAATGACTGTGAGCACATGGTTTGCTTTTCACATTGATAAGGAGCTAGATACATATTCCTATCTCTATGAGGGATACATGTTATGCTAGATACATGGATGATCACTTAAATTACCCATTGATAAATAATGTTGGTTGGACAAGAGAATGGTGTTATTGCAGGTTTCATGGAGACATATCTATTTGAAGAGATGTATGTTTTGATACATGGCTTATTTAGTCACATAATGATGATGACATCTTAATTCATGATGATAGATTTGATACTCACATATGTTGATTATCATGGTTGATGTTTATAAGAAGAGCTTCGGCGTAAATCACATAGGACAGATATTTGTCGACGCATTTCGAACCAACTCGTCCTGACGATGAACCACACTAGTTGGTTCGAAACGCGTCGACAAATATCTGTCCTATGTGATTTACGCCGAATCTCTTCTTATAAATATGATGGATCACAGAACCCTTAATTCTACAATGGTTGATGTTTATCAGACGAGTTATATTAGAAAAATCTCTAGTGAAGATACTTGGTTAATATGTTGAGGGTTATTATGGAAAAATGATATAGTTCTTTGTACAATGATGAGGGTATAGTCACTGATTATTACTATAGTGTTTCAACATACATATGATATGATGTGAATGATTTTGTGTTACATTTTGGAGATATGACATATCCTTAGTTGATTCATGGAAGGTTATGTTCTACTAAGGAAATGGAGCAGGTTGATCATGATGAGGTAAATAGGATGAGTTGATGTCTATATGAGGCATAATTTGTCATAGGTTGATTATATTTAAATTTTCATATCTTGCAAACTCATGATGGACACATATCGGTTGTTGGTCTAGATGTTGTTGATAGATGCTTATGGTGCATATCATATATGGTGTATGATAGTTATTGATGACTATCATGGTCCTGTTTAGATATTTGGTATTTGTTATAAATGTCATGCATATCATTTGATGCAAAGGTCATAAAAGGACCTATGATGTTTAGTCATGTATTGACTTTTGAGATCATATCAAATATGTAATCACACTTGATTGATTTGTTGAGTCATTTGGTATATCCCCACCTGGTTGGGTGATTGACGTATGTATGACTCATTGGTCATATGAAGGTCATACTCACATAGTTGAGTTATATAGTCATGTTATTCTTTCAAAATATTTCTATAGACTCTGCATATGCTCAGGCGGAGCATGGACAATTTAGTGCATATCAGTATGTAGTAAGGGGGAGTTTGATTAGAGAATTCAGCATGTGACTAGGGGGAGCATGATCATTGTTCATATTCAACAGTTCAGATATAGGACTCTTCATTTAACATTGGTGAGTTAACCCTTTTCCCTTGATGTCAAAGGGGGAGAGTAGCTTGGTGTTTGGAGAGTGGTGTTTAGAGAATAACTTGATTTATTGATGTTATCTATAGGTTGTCATGATAGAAAACCAAAGAGGGTTCTATTAAGTCCAAAGGGGGAGATTTTTGGCATTATGATGCATGTCTTGTACATGATGGCTAACCACTTGTAGCAGAACAAGTATATGGTAATCAAATGAATGTACAGGATAGATCAAAGGTGACAAAATGATGGAACAAAATAATGGTCAAAGAATTGACACAGGGAGATTGTTAGTGTGTGTTGTCATTAATAACCATTGTTCTTTGATGAGTGAACTAATTGATAAAAGTATTAAAAAGATGTGAAAAAATGCATGGTAATTGTGCTTACAGATGTGACAAAATGGATGGAAGTTCACAGGAATTAGTTCCGAAGTAATATACAATGGAAAATCACATTATCACAGGTCTATTTAGAGGTAACAAATTAATGGTACAAAAAAACAAGATGATGCAACAAGGGACTACAAATTAGAGTCAAGAAATTGAGGAAAAATAATGTTTTTGGGTATGTTAAGTTGTATACACAAGTTCATTGTAGAAAAAGAGTGTATACAAGTGGGGTCACTTTAGAAAAAGAGAATTTACGTATGCAGACACTTTCACAAGAGGAAAAGCATGTATGGGATGGAGAATTAAGGAAAATTAAGGTTAAAGAATGCCAAGGGTACATACCATGGTATTATCCCACAATATTGAGTGAAATAATGGGTACTTTATCTTACCTAAGAATACCACATGTTATAAGCATTGTTTTGGTCCGAGGTATTGAGAAAGGTTAAAAGAATATAATTATTAAATTAGTTGCTTATATAATGAATATGAACTACTAGAAAAAGATAAATGACTGCTGTAAATGATAAATTTGTGATTTCAAATAATGACTAAATTTTGCATATATATGAACATTAGTAGCCAATTTACAGTATCTTATAACATGACCAAAATTCAGTCATATTTCTTTGGTCATTAAATGGTTTCAAACAATGACTAAAATTTCCACATATATGACTATTTGTAGCTAATTTACAGTGCCTTATAATGCGACTAACTATAACAACTCAAAATAAACATGTAATTAATCAACTAATCAAGTTCAAACTATGAGTAACACTTACCTATGGTTGAAGTCTTTTTACCGCAACAATTTTTTGGGGACAACTCTCCACCCAACCATAGGCTCGATTGCGCAAGGACTTGGTACAACTAGCCACCCCCAAGCCCTCAATCAACGTACTATTGCCAGTGACTCCTTTGTCTTAGAGCACTATTCTCCCAGGAGAATGAATGACAAGATCTTCGAATGATGGAATGCCTCTCATCTTCCTCACCATCTATTAAATAGAGAAAGCATTAGGAGGGGAACCATATGCACACACTCCATGTGTGAACATGGAACTTACTACTTTCTTGTTTTATTCTTTTGTTTTTACTTTTTGATAGTTTTACTAATTTTTAATATTTTTCTTGTTTTATTTATTTTGTTTTTACTTTTTGATAGTTTACTGATTTTTAATATTTTTCTTGTTTTATTTCTTTTATTTATATTTATTTAGACCATTTAATTAATTTATTATTTCATTATTATTTATTCTTTTATGATTATTATTATTATTCTTGTTATTTTTAATATTTATTATTTATTATATTATTTAATATTAAGGACATTACATTCTCTCCCACTTTAGGAACTTCGTCCGAAGTAGTCTTTTTTTTTTTTTAAAGGGACATTACATATTTTATTATTTATTACTTCATGTAATAGTCTCGACACCATCTGTTAAACTAGTATAACCAGCAGGCATTGAAATATTCACAACATCTGGGAAATCCCAAGGAATCTCTATCCTTTTTCCCACTTTTAGAATCAGGCATAAGCCTCCTCAGTCTGTAACCCAGACCAAGCCTGGCCCTAAGGCTCGTGCCTGACTCAAACCTCATCTACCCCAAGGTAGGCGTCTGGTACAATGCTTAATGTCATTGGGCATCTCGCAAGGTTGGCCCACTCCCTCCACAACTTACTAAGGCACACAACCCCAGGCATCGAAGTCCTTACACCCCACCAGACTTTCGCATCCTAATACAATACTAGGCAGCTAGCCTAGAACATCAAGCACTTGGCCTCCTCAAGATGGTCCTATAGCCCTCAAGAGCTATCCATCAAGAGCTATACAAGACAAAGGAACCACTGGCATATGTAGTGTTGATTTAGTTTGTCCCCAACCCATATGGTGTTACTTTTTCTCCTTCGTGTGTATGGGCTATCATGAGATCATCAAATAAACTGGCCCTCCTGGCCCATTTGTGGAGAGCTGTGAATCATGACACCTCAATATGCAACCAATGCATTAGCCATACCATCATAGTATCATAGAAAATAATCCACATGCCATGTCTTGCATCTCATCATGAGAACATTCATCATTTTTAATCGCAACATTATGAATAATAACAAATTGCATGCTTATGCATGTCAATATACCTTGACCTAACATCATAATGCCTATGCATATTATCATCATCCTAAGGATACATCATCACTATTGTAACAACTATATAAATATGAAGCACATGCGCATGATTACCCTTATACCATCATATCATCAATATGAGAAACATCTCAGTAGTTATCAAATATAAAATAATACTCTATAAGCATTCATTTACTTTATAGACATTCAACTATGAACTAAGATTATTCAACATCGATCTAGGATCTATGTTATCTCATCAAGGTTATTAGTGTTATGATTTCATCAAGATACCAATTTCTTTTCAATAATCTTTTCTACTTCATTCAACTAGGAAGCTGACCATTTACACCATAGATATAATCAGCTAAGTAGATCATTAAATTTTACATGAGCTTGATCATCTTCAGTCTTAATCTCTCATTATATAGTCATTAATTAAATCTTCTATCTCAAAATTAAAATCCATTGGTTTTACATCCATTTACCCTTGTGCTTACTGATTCCAATATCGCTGTATGCAATTGCATATAAACACTAGGTCATCATGATTTAATTTTATATCATGATTAATTTACTTGCATGAGGTTTTGTTGATCCATGTTGACCTATACCTACATCATTTAACAATTATCATTTTCATCCCCCGAAAATATTTTCTTATCCTGTCAAATTCCTATCTCAATACCACTTGATTGCTTTATAAGTAAATTCATCCTTCATAAAGTTGGGAAAAAGACTCTTTCACATTAAATAGTATCATCATTTTATATTTTCAAATAGTTGGAAACACTACTACCATCATTATCCATGAAAATTTTTAAATGTTTGGTCTTATGTGGAAACAACCTCTTTTAATGCTATGGGAAAAAAATTTCTTCACATTTTTTTAAACTATGTAGATCATCGCTATGACCATTACTAATCATGTTTCTCGGTTCACTTATCAATACCCTTAAAACAAATTTCTTCTTGATAGAGCATCCCTTCATTTCGTCCTACCAGATATCCATAGATATATTTTTACTTTTATCCTAGCCTTAACTTCCTAATATTCCATGTCTACTAGCTTCAAAAATGGAAATTTCTTCACTTCATTCTATTGTATTAAATTTAATTTAATTTCTCACCTCCACTCGTTGCGGTTTCTTTTCCTCCTCTATTAAAAACATGGCACTGATATACTTTGGAAATGTTTTTACTATTCCCGAACTTGGGTAATACTCTATAAATAAATTCATTAATATGGCTACCAAGTGTAACTTGCTTACCATTTGAAGTTTTAAGACATCAAAATAATAAAATTGCCTGATTATACATCTTGTTATCCGTAATTTATGCATATAGTTAGTCACCTATGGAAAACTTTACAATGTGGCTCTCCCATTAGAGGGAAAAACTATTATAGATGTTGTAATGCACACAACTTATCTCCTCCAAATGATCAATTTTGTTACAAATTTACTTATTTAATCTACGTCATCATACCTTCAAGGTTCCTTCAAACTGACCTTCATTATTACCATGATTATTCAACTTCATTAGTTGATTGCCAATATTTTTTTCTTTATGTGCATCATCCTTAGATAGACTTTATAGTGATACCTTTTGAGTACCAAGTTATGATTATACAAAACTTTTCCATTATGTTATAAAACAAGTTGCCTCTTCTTCGAATATATGCAATTTAGCTTGAATCACAAAACCTCATGTAACATTATACTCAACATCATAATAGTTAATTAAACTAAACTAAAATCATAGTGTACGATTTAGATGTATCATAAAGTTTAAACAATAAAGCATGCTTTAGATGCTCCATAAAAGTATTTGTCTTAGCTAAGTAAGAACTCCTAATTAGTTCACCACAGATTTTAATCAAGTAAATAAGGAAAGTCATTAAAAATAACATCTACATATTCCATGGTAGCTGACATTAACTTTCTCAAATTCACGATTTTCTTAATAGAGGCTATCGATTTCTATCTAATATTCAAGTACACTGAAGGCCACATTTTAACTCACAATCGAACATTGGCTGAGTGCTCTTCACTCTATGAATACTGCCTTGGATCTAGGCCTATGTTAGCATCCATACCTCTATACTGAAGGATACTTGACAAAAATATCAAAAAACAATTGTATGAATCTATTTCATTGTACTCTTGGCTGACAATATTTCATATTTCAATTTAGAACATTAGTCTTCCAATTATGGTCCAGAAACCGATGCGTTTAGTTTCAGTTGTAAGGTCTCCCATTTTTAGAATAGATTTTAGCTACATGGCTCTCTTTTAATCATAACATCAAATTATTTTTTTCGGACAGTTTATCAGTAGTTATCTTCTTAAATTCATAATATATACACTCTTCCTAAATAAATATTTTAGCACTAAGCTATATTCAAGGCATTTTCCAATAAGTAATTTGTATGCTGTTCCTAGTTTCCTACTCAAGCCCTAGGTGATTAATGTCCTTATGACCTCAATCAAAAAAGTAGATTACATAATTTGATTAATGCTGAAATTAATTTTCAGGTCATAGAATCAACTAAACAACAACTACAAATTTTACAACATAAGCACTAAAATTAATTTCACATGCACAAAGGTAATTACTCCTTCAAATCAAATTTTCATTCCTTCAAAATACTGGATCTTGCTAAATTTTGGTGAGGATATTACAAAGGACTTCCTTGGAAAGGAACAGTATAATGTCCATAAATATTGAAATGGTAAAATAAAATCGATAGGTGTGGCATATCAAACATGAATTATTTATTAAAGCTATAAAAAGCAAATGGCAAATAAAGAATGTATCAAGTAATGCAGACATAACCCAATAAAAGTTCATCAAGCTCCCCTAACTCTACAAAGGCTCTCACGATTTGATGAAACTTGAAAGCTAAGGGATGTTATGGTATTAAATTCCTCGGTATCCTTTGATGAGGGGGTGATGAAACATTAGAGATAGATGAGATGAACTGTCATGTAGTGTTCAATCGGATCAAACAATTGGAAATTTAATTGTCAAAGGTTGTCACCCAGACTTGTGAGTTTGCACATTTAAAATTGCAAATACTAAGATTAAGTACCTAGAATGTTCAATGCAGGTATAAGAATGTCTTTGAAGATCAAGTCTTGATGAGAGATAAAAATCTAAAATAGATTTTGACATAAAGAATGAGAATGAGCGTACACATTGTATGGATCCTAATCCTAAATTATGACTGCAAGAACCTACAAGAACTTCTGTTGAGTAATGATATTAGGAAATTTCTAGAGCTATTTAAATCTGCTTTCTATGACATACCTTGAACTGAAAACTGGAAAGTGGAAGTTTTAGTTGAAGGAAAAGTGTGACTGAATTTTTACATGCTTACAATATGAATTGGATGAAAATACCATAGTCATTTGTTTGATGGAAAATTTAGAGGATAATTATTTGGCAGAAACAATTGTGTGTCAGCCTTATGCAACCTTATTGTCCAGAAGATTACGCAACAAACATTAGATGGCATTATTATAATCACCTATATAAGAGAAGAATGTAAATTTTAAATTTGTTTTCACTCTTTATTGAGCAATTTAATGGTTTCATTGCTCCATTTTGTCTAACTGGATTGTTGGATGTCAGTTAAAACTAAAAACCCACCTTTTACGTGTTGAATTTAAGTCCCTTTGTTGAAAGCTTAATAAATTATTTTGTCAAGAAATAAGACTTGAAGTGACTCGGAGAAAAATTATTAAAGACAATTAAGAAGCTGCAACATAAGTATCACAATAAAGGAGAAATCCACTAGACTAAAAATAAGAAATATGGATTGGAAATTAATCAATATCCTAACAGTGATTAACTTAATCCAAAACCATGCACTTTTAGAAGTTAGAACATGTAAAAAAAGTAGGAAAATAATATCCATCATAATCCAACATTGAATAAGAGAGAGAAAGTTGCACCAGAGAGAATAAGAAACTAAGTACCATCCAGCATTATGGAATAAGAATTATAGCCATGTTTCAAATTAAGCTAGAAAATGAATTAATTATTTTCCAGTAGTAACAAGATTGGGTGAGCTGACATGTTTTGAAGAATCAAGCTGCTGAAAACAGTAAATCCTATTTATACAAAAGATAAGAAGATCCTATGCATCCCTTGCGGCAAAGGCCCACATGCTTAGATATTGTATTAGGCAGGGAAAATTCATATATGGTTATATTTTTTTATTTTATTTTTTTATATCTTCAATTGTTTGTACAAAGGGAATACAGAAAAAAGAAGATTGAATGACCTATATCTTAACAAGTTGTTGACAACAAACCAAATTAGGGCCTTTGCTCAAAATAAAATAGAAATAATCAAAGTGGTGCACAACTTAATGAATTAGATTAACCTAAAACTACTCAGTAGGTAAGGTAAGACAAGTTTCATATCATGCTAGCACACAGACAATGAACAATTCTGACCTTTAGCCATGACAACTTCCCCAGTATATAAAACAAGAGAGTCTTGTAGATTTAAGGTATCTTATTAATAAATCCAGTAAGTCAATAAATTGTTGGATTTCAAGACATGCTTAAAAGGAAGTGACAATGGGAAACAAATCCACACCTTGATACCAGGCCAGTTAAGAACCCCATCATGAAGAGGGCATACAACATAGCCCAACGGCCACGTATGGATCTTGAGGGTTTGATTCTTAGCTAGCCCAAATTTCAACTCTTCTCACAATTTGATAAAAAATAATCTGGTTTTACAGTAAGAAATTCTTGTGGGTGCATAGTTACCAAACTGGATGACAATGTCGGAAAAGCTAGAATTTGTATTCTTGTTCAAGAAAAGAGCTAGAAATTTTGGAATCAGGGTAGCCCATGGAAGAGGAAAGCCCAATTGGCAGAAATAGCTAGAATTAGTATTTTATAGGACAAATCAGAAAGTCTGGAAAATTGTGTGTTGCAAACTAATTAGTGAGCGATCTAGAAAACTTTAACAGATAGAACCCAGTTACTTTAAATTCAAGAATTTGAGAGATATTTCAACCGAACCCATTTAAACCTAATTGAACTTCAAGAGACATTTCAATCGAATTCATCTAAAATCAGGTCTGATATGCACCTCGTATTTGTTGAGATGACAATGAGAAAATCAGACCCAATGTTTAAATGGATTTGAGAAATTATTCATTTTAATGGATTTAATACACCATCTATACTCACAACACCATTACCAATACACACAAAAATTTGTTGGCTTATCGAGCCATAATACGTTTGTGTACCAAGGTGGGGAACCTTTCAAGGTTGCAATATATTTCACTAAATTATAAAATGCAAGTTTCTATCCAACTTATAATATTTATATTCATCTACGTATGCTATACACCACATCTAGAAGATCAAGAAAATCCAGAGAATTTTTGAAGGAAATGGAGAGGGTGGGCTTTAAACCAAATTTAAATGCTCTGCAAGACGCCATTGCAAATCTATCTAGAAATGAGTATACTCTCACCTCTATGCCAACGACAGATTACAATGGTGAAGAAATTAGCATCATCGATTGATACGCACTTTGTTGACTTTACTAATTTTCCTTAGAAATTCTATAATCACTGACCAAAATTGGCAAGTTCTATCATGATTGGTAATGATTTTTGAGCATCTCTGGATGCTACTCTGCCCAATGTATTTCTTTCATGGTTGTCATTTTCCTTATGAGCTGTAAAATTAAATTCATTGTTCATTCATAAGACAGCTAGACAACCGTTTGTAATAAAATCCTGATAAGAAAATCTATTGGCTCCCTATTAAGGGATTGGGCATGTACAGAGCAGTCGAGAGCATCTAGGTTCAATTTGATGGAACTCTTTTTCTTTCTTGGAAAAATTATTGAATGAGTATTTAGCATATGTTGCATACAAAATTGTTGATAAGATCTCTGAGTGGATGTGTGTTAGGTCCCTATAATACTAGTGATTACCCCATTAGTATTGCAGTTGTATCCCTCATTAATATTGTTGTGCCCCTATTGTCCCCATATTTTTATTACTGTGCCCAATAGAATCCCTCTATTGGTATTTTTGTGGCTTTATATTATTATTGTTAGGTCAGCGGGGTTATATTGTGACTCCTTAGACTCCTACATATAGAAAGGAGGCTTTGTCATTTGAATAATCCAAGAATTGTTCATTTGTGTAATGTAAAGCAG
Source organism: Pinus taeda (assembly GCA_000404065.3). Taxonomy (NCBI): domain Eukaryota; kingdom Viridiplantae; phylum Streptophyta; class Pinopsida; order Pinales; family Pinaceae; genus Pinus; species Pinus taeda. The sequence continues at coordinate 120,661 of APFE031571007.1, forward strand.
GTTGCCCCCTCGAAGAGGCTGAATCATAAGGCATTCAACTATGTTTTCTACCTTTTTGTGAGTTGGTTTCATAACATTTGGTATCAGAGCTTTGGATTCTAGGGTTTCACTACTCCAAACAAGTCATCATGGAATTTTCACTATAACTTTTCTTCTACGATATTTCAGAAGCTAAAAAAAGAAAAAACATTTGAGAGGAAATTACACTAAACCTCGGGTCCGAATTTCAGAAATGTTTGCACTATATTTGTAGAGATATGATTTGAGGAAGTTGGTCTTTTTGCAGACTCCCGAATTACATTCCAAACAGGTGACCTAGGGAAAATCGTCATAACTTTCTCTTTGAGCATCGGATTGAAATTTTGTAAGAAGGTACAAAAATAGAACAAATCATATTTTCTTGTATATATTTTTTAGAACCAAAGGTCGAAACTGTGGCTCACGACACATCGTACAAGTTTTCTCTATTGAACTACTCTATAATCAGGTCATTGTGGGTGATTTGGCATAATTCTTCACTCGACCATCCAATTTGGATCAAACTGGTGGCATTGGAAAGAAGACACAGAAGGCTACTACAAGTTCCAATTTCAGAATGGGATGATCTGAAATTACAGAGATACATAAGATTCAATATCAAGCTCCTACAAAGTGAAAAATGGTGTGTAGTTTTTTTTATTTTTGCATAAGCTTGGTGTGAAAAATTAGTTTGAAGGAATTCAAAGGGCATAGTAAAGCATTATTATTGATAATTGATGCCCCGAGGAAAGAAAATTCAAACATCTAGTAAGCAACCTGAAATCTCTAGGATGACTCATAAAGAAGAGGAAGAAATGCAACATGATATATTGAAATTACGAGACCAAGTGCAACAAGTGTCACTTGCACAAAAAGGAACAGAATCTAAGATGGATGGTTTAAAGAAAGACGTAGAAGCTAAGATGGATGGTTTAAAGAAAGGCGTAGAAGTTAATATGGATTTTTTGAAGAAAGGTGTAGAAGCTAAGATGAATGACGTGGAAGCTAAGATGGATGATTTGAAGATAGATTTGAAGACATATTTGAAGCCAAGGATGGAAGATTTGAAAACATATTTGAAGACAGATTTAAAAAAGTTTCTACAAGAAATGCTTACTAATGGTGAAAAGGTAGTAAAGGAAACTTATGATGAGAACAAAAGAAATTTTAATCATCGAAGGCCCACCATATTAAAAAAATCGATATGAGGAAGTTTGATGGAAAGGATCCTGCAACATGGATATTATAGATGGATCAACTTTTTGATCTCAATAATGTGCAAAACACACAAAAGGTACGTATTGTAACTTTATATTTAGAACCAAATCAATTTGTATGGTATCAATGGCTTTTCTCTCGTAAACAAATTATCACTTGGACAATTTTTACGGAAGAATTGATAGCACATTATGATGATACAAAAAGCAACATATTTTTTAGCTAATTGATAAGTCTGAAACAAAAGGGTTCAATAATGGAGCATATTGAGGAGTTCCAAAAATTGAACATAAGGGTTAAAAATATTCTAGAGGAGCATAGGATTGATGTGTTCATAGGGACTTTAAAGGATAATATCCAACATGATGTTCACCTTTGGGAACCTGATTCATTAGAGAAGGCATCCAGGCTAGCAAGAAAAATGGAAAGAAACATTATGGAAACCAAGAAGCATACCACTCACAACTATAAAGATGGAAGTGTTGTCACCTCTAGTCTTCCACAACCTATAAGCTTGACACCACAACAATTGGAAGAAAAAAGAGCAAAAGGGATTTGTTACAATTGTGATAGAAAATACACTAAAGGTCATAAGTGTGCTGAGAAGAAATTATTCCTCATAGATTGTGAAGAGGAAGAAGAACAAGGAAAGAAAGATCAAATGAAGAGGATATAGTCCAGGAACAAAGCCTATATAAAGAAGAAATGGATCCGACCATATCTTGTAATGCATTGGTTGGAATTACCACTCCTCAAACCATCAAGATAGAAGGACAAATTAAGAAGAAAAAGGTAATAGTGTTGATTGATTGAGGAGGTACCCACAATTTTATTAATTGTAAGATAGAAAAAGAATTAAATTTCTTCCTATATCCAACACCAGAGTGTCAAGTGATGATTTCAAGTGGAGGAATGGTAAATTACTCTGGAAAGTGCGATAATATCAAGCTATCCATGGGAGAATATGTATTGACTAGCCTAATGCTTTCCATTCCAATGGGAGGTGTTGATGTTGTACTACAAGTCCAATGGCTACAATCCTTGGGTACAATAGCTTTTAATTTTCAACAACGTTTCATGAATTTTTTTTTGGAAGGAAAGGAAGTTGAATTAAGGGGTATTCCAGGGAAACCGGGAAAGTTAATTAGCTCTAACGGTATGAGAAAGCTTGTAAAACAGAAACAAAGAGGTGTAATTGCACAATTATGTTGGCTAGATGTTTCCACATTGGAATCATCTATTTCTCCAGATCTCCAAAAAGCCTTGAACAATCATTCCAAGGTATTTGATACTCCCAAAGGTCTCCCACCTATTCATGATCATGATCATGCTATTCATCTGATTCCAAGGAAGTGTTCCTCCAAACATCAAGCCGTATAGATATCCCTATGCCCAAAAAGAGTGAAATTGAATGTATGGTTGCAGAAATGCTAGAGGCTGGTATAATTCAACCTAGTCAAAGTTCTTTCTCTGCTCTAGTGGTATTAGTGCACAAGAAGGGTGGATCATGGCCATGTGTCTAGATTATAAGGAGCTCAACAAGTTCACTATTAAAGATAAGTTTCCCATTCCTGTCATTGATGAATTACTGGATGAATTGCATGGATCAATTTATTTCAGAAAGTTGGATCTTCGTTCATGATATCATCAAATCAAAATGAAGATTGAAGACATTCCGAAAATGACATTTAGAACTCATGAGGGTCATTATGAATTTTTGGTCATGGCTTTTTGCCTTACCAATGAACCTTCTACATTTCAGGGTTTCATGAATTCCATTTTCAAACCCTTAGAAAAATTGTGTTAGTATTTTTTGATGATATACTAATCTACAGCGAGTCTTGGAAGGATCATGTTGAACATGTTGACAGGGTGCCACAACTATTGGAGGAGAAACAATTATATGCAAAAAGATCCAAATGTTTCTTTGGAGTACAAAAGGTGGAATATCTGGGTCATATTGTATCTCATGAAGTAGTTAAGGTAGACCTTAGCAAAATTAAAGCCATTAAAGAATGGAAAATCCCCACGTCCATAAAAAATATGTGAGGATTTCTCGGGTTGACAAGGTATTATCACAAGTTTGTTAAGAATTATGGGAGAATAGCAGCACCTATAACAACATTATTGAATAAAGATGCATTTTCATGGACTCTAAAAGAAACAAAGGCCTTCAAACATATTAAGGAGGAAATGTGCCAAGCACTGGTCTTAGCTACACCAGACTTCAAAAAAACCTTTATTGTGGAATGTGATGTTTCATGAAATCGAATTGATTTTGTTTTAATGCAAGATGAAAGACCCATTGCTTTTGAAAGTCATCCAATCAAGGGAATGTTTTCACACAAAACTATTTATGAGAAGGATTTGTTTGCAATACTACATGCACTTAATAAATGGAAACGCTGCCTAATGAGAATACACTTCAAGGTAAAAAAGGGAAGAAAAATGTGAAGTAGATGTACTCTCAAGAAAGGATGAGGATGTGGAAGCATTGTTATGTGCCATTTCTATTATACAACCAGATTGGATAAACAAAGCAAGGGAGGAATAGAATAATGATGAAGAAGTTTGGGAAATTATTTGAAAGTTTCAACAAGATTCCAGTACATCTGATACATTTAGCTTGAAAAATGATTCATTATGGTACAAAGATTGCTTATACCTCTATAAGAATCCCCAACTCAAGAAAAAGATTCTTATGGAATTCCACATTTCTCCCTTAGGAGGGCATTCAGGATTTTTAAAAAATTACCACAGGGTTAAGAAAGAATTCTTTTGGGATGGCCTTAAATTGGATAGTCAAAAGTTTGTGGTGGAATGTTTGGTTTGCCAACAAAAAAATTCGAAACAATTAAGACCCTGGGTCTATTACAACCTTTATCCATTCCAATTCAACATTGGGAGGAGGTTTCAATGAATTTTATCACAAGTTTACCCAAGTCTGAGGGAAAGAGTGTCATCATCGTGGTAGTTGATAGAATTACCAATTATGCACACTTTTGTGCATTATCACATCCGTTGAAAGCCAGTACAGTTTGTATTGCATTTATGGGAACAATTCAAAATCTACATTTAAATCCAAAGATTATTGTAAGTGACAGAGATCCCATTTTCACTGGAAATTTTTGGACATAATTATTTTCTTGTCTTGGTACTCAGTTAGCTCATAGATCATCTTATCATCCTCACTCTTATGGGCAAACTAAGAAAGTAAACAAATGTTTAGAAGGATATCTTTGTTGCTTTGTACCTGATAAACAAACATAATGGGTCAAATAGTTGCCTGTGGCTGAATGGTGGTATAACACTTCCTTCCATACAAAAATAGAAATGACCCCATTGATGGCACTTTATGGATATCAGCCACCATCCGTTACATCATATTTAAGAGAAAATTCTAAGGTTCAAGCAGTGGAACATCACATCAAACATCAACAATAGGTCCTCCAACTCTTATAGGATAACCTCCTGTTGGCACAGAATTGAATGAAATAACAGGCAGATGAACATCACAGTGAAATAAGTTTTGATGTAGGTGATTGGGTATTCCTATGGCTAGAACCATATAAAAAAATGCCCCTCATTCAAGCTAAGGAGGATAATAAATTATAACCAAAGTATTATAGTCCGTACAAGGTGTTGCAAAAGATTGGTATGATGGCATACAAATTGGAGCTTCCTGTAGCTTCTCGAGTGCACCCACTTTTCCACGTTTCATGTTTAAAAAAGGTTACAGGTGACAAGCTCCTAGTTAAAACAATATTTCTAGAACTTGATGACGAAGGAAAAATTATATTGGAATCGGAAGTAGTCACAGAAACAAGAACTCGACAGCTATGAAATCGATCAATTTCGGAGTATCTCATAAAGTGGAAGAACTTATCTGCTGAAGATTCCACATGGGAGGATGAGAATTTTATATAGAAGCATCCAGAACTACTCAAGCATTGCGGACAACACTTTTTTGAAGGAGAGGGGCACGTTAGTTCCCTTTAATACTAATTATTACCCCATTAGTATTGTATTTGTATCCCTTATTAATATTTTTGTGCCCCTACTGTCTCCATATTGTTATTACTATGCCCTATAGAATCCCTCTATTGTTATTTTTGTGGCTTTATATTATTATTGTTAGGTCGGATGGGATATATTGTGACTCCTTAGACTCCTGTATATAGAAAGGAGGTTTTTTCATTTGAATCATCTAAGAATTGTTCATTTGTGTAAAGTAAAGGAGGTTGCCCCCTCGAAGAGGCTGAATCCTAAGGCATTCAACTATCTTTTCTATCTTTTTGTGAGTTGGTTTCATAATAATGTGTGTGAACCATTTGTAAAATTGTAGAATAAAGTAACAATAAAGGTTTTATGTTACACCAAATTCCACAGGTTGTAATATAATTATTTCACAAAATGCGTGAGGCAAAATGGTGTCATTTTTAATATAAAAAATAACTGATTCTTGAGATTTGAAAAATCATGGTGCTGGATTGTAAGATTGTGGCTAGGAGATCTTATCAAGATTTTTCATGCTCATCTATGACGAAATCCTTTTAAAAGGAGCATCACCCAGACATCATGTATAGGAGGAAGGGTACCCCAATTCAAAGTTTTGACCTGCTACTCAGACCTTCTCACTGCTAGATTAGCTCATGGCAACCCGAGGGGGTATTCCTGAAAGGTATGAAGCCTAAATTCTTGGGAAAAAGAGCAAAAACATATCATAAAGTTTTGGTGTTTCCTTCAAATCTGGAATTAGTTTCTTGAAATAAGAAAAACTAAATTGCATATTGATGATTTAAATTCTCAAATCAGCTCGAAAAAACATAAATCGATGAAATTATCTACCTTTTTTTTTTTTAACTACGTCTGTGCATCAAATTTAGTTGGATTAAATTTTTCTTGATCATCACGAACAAAATAATTGGCTAAAAATAATTTAGTATTTTTCACAAAAATTTTACTGAGAGGTCACATAGATTTGAAACCCCACTTCGATACCATATGTAATAGCCCAAAATAAACATGTAATTAATGAACTAATCAAGTTGAAACTATGAGTAGCACTTACCTGTGGTTGAAGTCTGCTTACCAGAACTGTTGGAAATAATACTGAGAGGGGGGGGTCAATTAGTATTATTAAATTAGATTCTTTTTCATTTTCACACTCAGATTCATATACGCGACTTCAGTTAAGGGTATACGCGTATATATGCGACTCTATTAAATGCAACAAGCGTATATGCAACAATATTATGATTCAGTTAGCTTATCTTCAGTAAATGCATCAGAACATTATTAACCACATTAACAGTAAACAGGTGTAGTAAAATAGTATAGATCATTAGACATAAGAAGCACACATGAACACCATGATGTAAGGTGGAAACCCAATGTGGGTGAAAACCTGCAATTCGTCTCTTTCTTCCTTTAATAAGAAAATTCTTTTACAATGTACTGGTGCAGTCCTTTACCAGCATGCAGGGCACAACCTGCAGAGGGCTACAACCCTCTCACGTTTTCCAGTTACCTCTGGAAGGGAGCTACAACCCCCTTAGCTCTTGTACTAGCGGATATACTAGTACGTAGGTGTTGACCTACAGAAGGCTGCAACCTTCTTTTCTTCAGGGACCACGTTTCATCAATTTTCAGACTGGATCCATAAGCACAAAACAATCACTGCTACAATACAATCATCAACTTATACTTGTATCATAAATCTCTAAATCACCCAAAACTGAATCACTGAAACCCTATCATCAAAAACACAGAACGCAAACGAGAGCCCAGAACTCTGCAACAACCAGTAGAATCAACAGCAACCTGAAATACCAAATCTCATAATGCATACGCTACTTTACTATATCAAAACCACGTGTATACGCGCTTTCACCTCATACAACACACGTACAGATCTAAAGATAATTACTTGTACCTTCGCTATTATATCAACCCAATCCAAGCAGCACAAACAGATAACCAGCGATTCTAGATCTTCACACTTCGTCAGACATTCATTTCTTGCACACCTTTTTTGTCTAATGATCTTCTCCTTATATAGGTTAGGCTTCTCTCAATACCATGGTCCAAAACCATGTAGAAACAATATCATGAACCCAATACTTGGGGTCCTCACTTTGGACCAAATACTATGGACTAGATACCACAGACCAAAACCATGATTTCCAACATGTACGCGCCTTTACTTCTATTAACCCGCGTGTATACGTGTACACTCCTTCTGCTCCGCTAACTCGCGTATATACGCACTTTCTTCACGGTCAACCTGCGTATATCTCTCTATTTACCTGCTGCACTATGATCTATCCTCTGAGTGAGTTGCCATCACCTGTATCATTCCTCTGAGTGAGTTGCCATCAAGGACAACACTTGAATCATAATGCCAAAAATCTCGCCCTTTGGATTTGATGGCAACAACCACACCAAGTCACTCTCCCCCTTTGACATCAAGGGCAAAGGGCGGACCAAGATATTCTCTTCTTTGATCTCCATCTGCTATCCATACTCCCCCTGTGTATCAACTGACATCTCTGATTGAGCTCCTCCTTTGTATGTGCCGAGATGTACCAATCTGTCCATGCTCCCCCTGAGCTCATGCACGATCTGCACAAGCATGCCATCACTCTATACATACATCATATGATAGTTATCAACAACTATCATACACCATATGATCTACACTCTTGCAACAGGATGTATCATTTAGCTACATAACCATCATCACCAAATTCTAATCATAATGCCAACAATGCCTTGTTTGAGGTATATGCTCCCCCTGAGCCAGTGCCAACCATCTCTTATCATGACCGAACCTTTCCCTGAGTCTGTTCTGTTGCCCTTTCTTCTGATCCCCATATACGCGACTCTGCAGCCTGTAACTCGCGTATATACGTGACTTATCTTCATTATATCAGCGTATGCAAGATGGAATACTGAATTTCTTCACTTTCAGTATCCCATGTGTTTGTTATGTTAGCTAACTGAGTTATGTCACACCTTTCTGTCTCTAATTCTATCTTCTGAAACTGTGATGATGTATGGTCCTCTTGTTTTGAACTTTGAAATTTTCTCTTGCTTTCCCTTGCTTTATGTCCAAGTTTGTTGCATAAATAACATCTTACATATTTCATGTTCCTTCTATTGCAATCAATTTCTTTGTGTCCATATGCATTGCAGGAAAAGCAATATCCTCTGAGGTACCTGGGATGTGATGATATTTTGTGATGGTCTTAAACCATTCTACTTCTACATCTCATTGCAACATGTCCAAGATATGACATCCATAACATTCAACATTATTCAGTGGAGGAGTAAAAGATTTCCTTTGAAGAATCTCGTTCCTTGATTGTTGATGGGAATGACCTCTCAACTCCTTGTTGATCATTTTAGATTTCTCTTTGGAGTTCCTTGCCTCACCTTGTGAACTAGATTCACCTTCAACAGATTCATGAAAGCCAAGACCGGTCTTGATACTAGGGGATCTTTGACTACCAAGAATTTCATCCAAAATCTTAGTACTATCTTGAAATCGCAACAATTTATCCTTTTCTTCTAATTTACCTTTTAAGATATTTACCTCAACCTGATGTTGTTCTTCCTTTTTCAGATACTGTTTCCTTAGGTCTTCTTCAGCTTTTCTTCCTTCTTCAACTTGTTGCTTTAATTTGATCACTTCATGTTCAAGAGCATCTATGTTATACTCCTTTGATTTTTCAAGATCTTCTTTTAGAGAGAAGATCTTTGACTCAAGACTCTGAATTGTTATGCTCTAATCTTTTACTATATCCTGCAATTTCTCCCTTACCCTGGTTACTGTCTCCAATTGTTCGTTTAATTTGGTAACTTCTTTAGTTTCTGCATTCTTCTTATCATATGCCATGAGACTTCTAATGTCTTCGCTACCATTGAATGAGTGATTACTTTTAACATGGGTATAATAGCTTCTATTACCTTCTTTCGACATCTTTCCTTTGTTATGAGGGCATCTAGTAGCATAGTGACCAACTCTACCACATGAAAAGCATTTGAAAGGTAGCTTACTTTTGAATCGTCCAGTTCCCCGTTCCTTGACAAAATTTACCTCATCTTCTTCCTCTGACATGTACCCTGATGCTTCGAATGTAGTTTCTGATGGTCCTTCTTTTCGCATCTCAAAAGCAGTTAAGATTCCATGAAGCTGTGACATTGTGATTTTCTACAGATTCTCCTTTTCTTCTATGGCAGACACTTTGGAATCAAATTTAGCAGACAGGGATCTCAAAACCTTTTCAACTAAGACAACTTCCTTAAATTCTTCACTCAAATCCCTCATACAATTTACAATCTCATCCATATGCAAGAAGTAAATAGATGTGCTTTCATTACTATGCATCTTAAGATTTTCATACCGGATTCTAAGAGTTTGAAGCTTTTCTCTTTTTACTTGTTCATCTCCTTCGTAGCTTAGAATGATTTTGTCCCATATTTCCTTAACTGATTTGAAATACATGATCTTCATAAATTTTGATTGTGTCAAGCTTCCCAATAAGACAGTAACAGCTTTGGCATTGAGCTCATATCGCTTTTTCTCGGCTGCATCTGTAGGAACTGCTACTGGGAAATTGTATCCACTTTCTACGATTCCCCACACTTCTGCTCCAAGTGATTGTAGATATGTTGTGGTTCTTATCTTCCAGTGGGTAAAGTTGCTCCCATCAAAGATTGGTGGCCTAATATGTGCCTCTTTTTCTGGATTAGCCATTCTGATGGATCTTTTCCTTCAAGCGATCAAGCTTCTTCACAAGGACCTGCTCTGATACCAATTGTTGGAAATAATACTGAGAAGGGGGGGTGAATCAGTATTATTAAATCAGATACTTTTTCATTTTCACACTCAGATTCATATACGCGACTTCAGTTAAGGGTATACGCGTATATACGCGACTGTATTAAATGCAACAAGCGTATATGCAACAATCTTATGATTCAGTTAGCTTATCTTCAGTAAATGCATCAGAACGTTATTAACCACATTAACAGTAAACAGATGTAGTAAAATAGTATAGATCATCACACATAAGAAGCACACATGAACACCATGATGTAAGGTGGAAACCCAATGTGGGTGAAAAGCACCTGCTGCAATTCGTCTCTTTCTTCCTTTAATAAGAAACTTCTTTTGCAATGTATTGGTGCAGTGCTTTACTAGCACGCAGGCTACAACCTATAGAGGGCTACAACCCTCTCACGTTTTCCAGTTACTTCTGGAAGGGAGCTACAACACCCTTAGCTCTTGTACTAGCAGATATAATAGTACGTAGGTGCTGACCTACAGAAGGCTGCAACCTTCTTTTCTTCAGGGACCACGTTTCATCAATTTTCAGACTGGATCCATAAGTACAAAACAATCACTGCTGCAATACAATCATCAACTTACACTTGCATCATAAATCTCTAAATCACCCAATACTGAATCACTGAAACCCTGTCATCAAAAACACAGAACGTAAACCAGAGCCCAGAACTCTACAACAACCAGTAGAATCAACAACAACGTGAAATACCAAATATCATAATGCATACGCTACTTTACTATATCAAAACCACGTGTATACGCACTTTCACCTCATACAACCCGTGTACATATCTAAAGATAATTACTTGTACCTTCGTTGTTATATCAAACCAATCCAAGCATCACAAACAGATAACCAGCGATACTAGATCTTCACACTTCGTCAGACATTCATTTCTTGCACACCTTTTTTGTCTAATGATCTTCTCCTTATATAGGTTAGGCTTCTCTCAATACCATGGTCCAAAACCATGTAGAAACAATACCATGAACCCAATACATGGGGTCGTCACTTTGGACCAAATACGATGGACTAGATACCATGGACCAAAACCATTATTTCCAACATGTACGCGCCTTTAATTCTATTAACCCGTGTGTATGTGTACGCTCCTTCTGCTCCGCTAACCCGCGTATATACGCACTTTCTTCAGGGTCAACCTGCGTATATCTCTCTATTTACCTACTGCACTATGATCTGTCCTCTGAGTGAGTTGCCATCACCTGTATCATTCCTCTGAGTGATTTGCCATCAAGGACAACGCTGGAATCATAATGCCAACAGGAACAAGGGTTTGGGGACGACATCTCCACCCAACCATAGGCTCACTTGCTACAGTTGGCCATCCCTAAGCCCTCAATCAACATACTACTACCAGTGACTCCTCTGTCTTAGAGCACTATTCTCCCAAGAGAATGAGTGACACGATATTGGAATGATGAAATGCCTCTCATCTTCCTCACCATCTATTAAATAGAGTAAACATTAGGAGAGGAACCACATGCACACATTCCATGTGTCAACATGCAACTTATTGTTGTCTTGTTTTATTCTTTTGTTTTTACTTTTGATAGTTTTACTAATTTTTAATATATTTTCTTGTTTTATTTCTTTTGTTTTTACTTTTTGATAGTTTTACTGATTTTTATTATTTTTCTTGTTTTATTTTCTTTTATTTATATATATTCAGAGCATCTAATTAATTTATTATTATTTATTATTTTATTTATTGTTTATTATTAATATTTATTATTTCTTATTATTTATTTATTATTATTAAGGGACATTACACTAACATTTTGGTCATAATTTTTTGGGTATTAATTCGTTTTCTTGGGTAATAACATAGTAGTATATTATTTTGCGTATTTTTCATTAATTGTGAGAATTAATTACTAAATCAATGACTAAATTAATGATCAAATCTATGACTATATATACTACTAGATGATATAATTGATACAACCAATTAATGACTAACCTGAATACGACTACAAGTTGGTGCTATAATAAGTTACTGTAAATTAGCCATTATTGGTCACCCACTGAAAAATGGTCATTTATGTGGAAATTTTAGTCACTTTTTCAGTAACTAATTAGCCATTTTGTCATAGTGATGGTCAACCAAGTTTATGAAAGATCAATATGGTTAATGGTCAATCATTTAATATTAATATTAGGTTTTATAATATTAGAGTCTTTAATTGTGTTTCTAATATTGTGTTTTATAATATTATGTTTAATATTGGGTTTTTAATATTAGGGTTTAATATGGTGTTTATACCATTGAATTTTTTAATATTGGGTTTATAATATTAGGATTAAAATATCAAAGTTAGGTTTCATAATGTTTGGTTTTATAATTTCAGGGTTTATAATATTTAGTTTAATGTTAGGGTATAATATTATGGCATTGGAATGGTATATAAATTTAACGAACATCGTACTGTGACAAGAATCCTCGCAACGCAAAAATGAGTGTAACAATAATTGTCACAATCATACATTACATGGTTTAATATTATGGTTTGTAATAATGGGCTTAGGATTTAGGATATATTCTAGTTTATAATATTTGATTTAGGTCTTGTAATCTTAAGGCTTATAATAGCAGGTTTATAATATCAATCCTATGGTTTTGAATCCTTTGCATTTATAATAATAATCTTACAGTTTATAATCCATTATGTTTATAATATAAATCCTTGGGTTTAATATCATTATCTTGAGTTAAAAATATAAATAATTTGAAACTATAATGTGCATGTATGATTGATTGTCACAAAAGGAAAGAACACAATATCATGATAGGGTTGTCGTTTTCTAACTGAAATTTATTGAATTGAATTGATTAAAGATATTTGATTAATATTATTATCTTGAGTATGTAATATAGATAATTTCAATGTCTAATGTTCATGTGCGATTGATTGACAAAGAAGGAAAGGACACAATAGTACAAAAGAGTTTTCGTTTTCTAACCAAAATTCATTGAATTGAATTGAATAAATATACTTGATTAAATAGATGTAGAACTATTAATAGTAAATATGTTAATCCGATTTCGCGCATGTGTGGTCAATTGTTCACTCTACTAAATTAGTGGAAACAATGAGGTAACTGGAATTAATTATATAGTAACTACAACATATCATGACACTCCCATTTAATTATGACCTGCCTACTAATCCAATTCTTAGCTAGGCTTACAATACTTGACATCAACTCAAAATGTGTTTTACTTTTGCATGATCATCAACCACATAGCCAATCATAGTAAAAAATAATTATGAATCAAGATCTATATGGTCAAACACCATCACTCATTGCTAAACATGGCCAACCATGGTCAGTCATGGTCAACTATGAAAAACCATGGTCAAGCATGAGAAACCATAGTCAACCGTAATCAACTATGGCCAAACATGATCAATGATGTTTATCCAAGATGAACATGGTTATAATTTTTAACCAAGGTCATCCATGGTCAATCACTATCAACTATGATCAACCATGGTCAACCATGGTGCATCATGGTCCACCATGGTTAACGAAGATCAACATGGTTAGAATTGTCAAACATGGTTAACACCATCACTCATTGCTAAACACTTGAATCATAATGCCAACAATCTCCCCCTTTGGACTTGATGGCAACAACCACACCAAGTCACTCTCCCCCTTTGACATCAAGGGCAAAGGGCGGACCAAGATATTCTCTTCTTTGATCTCCTTCTGCTATCCATACTCCCCCTGTGTATCAGCTAACATCTCTAGTGGAGCTCCTCCTTTGTATGTGCCGAGATGTACCAATCTATCCATGCTCCCCCTGAGCTCATGCACAATTTGCACGAGCATGCCATGACTCTATACATACATCATATGATAGTTATCAACAACTATCATACACCATATGATCTACACTCTTGCAACAGGATGTATCATTTAGCTACATAACCATCATCACCAAATTCTAATCATAATGCCAACAATGCCTTGTTTGAGGTATATGCTCCCCCTGAGCCAGTGCCAACCATCTCTTATAATGACCGAACCTTTCCCTGAGTCTGTTATGTTGCCCTTTCTTCTGATCTCCATATACGCGATTCTGCAGCCTGTAACTCGCGTATATACGCGACTTATCTTCATTATATCAGCGTATGCAAGATGGAATACTGAATTTCTTCACTTTGAATATCCCCTGTGTCTGTTATGTCAGCTAACTGAGTTATGTCACACCTTTCTGTCTCTAATTCTGTCTTCTGAAACTGTGATGATGTATGGTCCTCTTGTTTTGAACTTTGAAATTTGCTCTTGCTTTCCCTTGCTTTATGTCCAAGTTTGTTGCATGAATAACATCTTACATATTTCATGTTCCTTCTATTGCAATCAATTTCTTTGTGTCCATATGCATTGCAGGAAAAGCAATATCCTCTGAGGTACCTGGGATGTGATGATATTTTGTGATGGTCTTAAACCATTCTACTTCTACATCTAGCTGCAACATGTCCAAGATTATGATATTTATAGCATTCAACATTATTCAGTGGAGGAGTAAAAGATTTCCTTTGAAGAATCTCGTTCCTTGATTGTTGATGGGAATGACCTCTCAACTCCTTGTTGATCATTTTAGATTTCTCTTTGGAGTTCCTTGCCTCACCTTGTGAACTAGATTCACCTTCAACAGATTCATGAAAGCCAAGACCAGTATTGATACTAGGGGATCTTTGACTACCAAGAATGTCATCCAAAATCTTAGTACTATCTTGAAATCGCAACAATTTATCCTTTTGTTCTAATTTACCTTTTAAGATATTTACCTCTGTTAACACTCAGGTTGTCCCTAGGCTCCTAGTAGGGATACAGCCGAGGTAACCACAAACCAATCTTCTGATTGCAGTTTCTAGCCCACCTGCAATCGGAGAGGGCTCTCTCCTGTAGATTCAACCTGAGTTGATTTAGATTCAACCTTAGTTGATGATTTTAGGCTAGCTTTCTGACTTCAAGGGAATGTTGACTGTGATTGGAAGGAAGGTAGGATTCTCGAATAAAGAGGCACAGTAAGGTGTTATAAGTTTTGAACCATTGGGCATGGAGTCACAGATTGAGGCATGCGAGCGTTTTCTTGGTCACAAGGGGATACGGAGTGGGATAGCCACACAGGATACAATATTCGGGCTGCTGAAAGTACAAAATGGACATCAGGGATGAAAGGCAAAAGAGAATCATTTCATCATGTTGACAAAGAGGAGAAATGGATGAGTGGGATCCCGGAGCAGTTAAGAATTCCAAAGACATGCACTCACATATGAAAGAAACAGGGTAAACCAGATCATTTAAGAATACAAGCTCATAACTGTTTCTGAAGAAAACATCGAAAAGTGCAGAAATTGAACTTAAGGTGTAATGAAACAAATCTTAAGCTATTCTTTTTTCCTCCAACTTAGAAAGGCAGAAAGGTGATAAAAACATAAAATAGACAGGGAAGAAAAACACTTAATGGATCATGCAGAGACACAGGAATTCCGTGATCATTCCTTGGCCAAGAGAAAACAGCAAGTTGTTTCGCAATCCATGCTTTCAGCAATCTTTGATTATGGAAAAATATGACAGTTACAGTGCGAGTCTTTACTCAGAGAAAATGCTGGAAAGAAAACTGACCAACAACTACTACTACCAACCAACCAACCCTTCATAATATCGCTTAGGGTGGTATTTATAGACAAAATATCAGAAAGACATCATTACAAGTGACCTTGACAGGTCTGCTTAG
The DNA here is from genome assembly GCA_000404065.3 of Pinus taeda. NCBI lineage: Eukaryota > Viridiplantae > Streptophyta > Pinopsida > Pinales > Pinaceae > Pinus > Pinus taeda. The sequence goes on from APFE031571007.1 coordinate 136,525, forward strand.
AACTCTTCAAAAATCTAAATGCTGTTGGAATTAAATGCAAGTAAATCTTTTTGGCTGCGCTGGGGCAGATGGATCGGAACAGGTGACGAGGTGGCCTTTGGGGACCAGATGCGGTGCTGCTGGAGTGAATGTGCTTTGGGGCTGCAGTTCGGCTTTAGTGCGAATTGAATGTGCAATTATTATGATTTGAGAGCTTCAAGTCGTTTCGCTCTCCTTTTGTGAATCTACTGGAAGATATTCAATTTTCTCTTGCTTTGGGCCGCTGCTCAAGATATTCTCTGATACACTTTGCCGCTACATTGATGGTTTCTGTCGTCGACTGATACTCTTTGACACGCTTGATGCCTCCTGATTTGATCTGATACACTTTAAACTCTGTGAATGATCTGTTGTTGTCTTCAAACCGGATCCTTTGGCACGATTGGGCGATTTTCGGGCTTTTTCGGCGCGCAGTGGGCTCGACAATCAGAAGATTCCCTGAATATTCCTCGAAATGGCCTATTTCCCGTAGCGATGCGCAAATAGCGCTTCGCGCTATTCGCGCATCGGAAACTGCCTCTGTTTCTTGATCTGGAGCTCCGAAATGCGTCGTGCGCGAAGCTTTTTCGTCTTTTTTGGCTGCTGACGTAAGCATGGCATCTGCTGTACGGCGGATAACATCAGCTGTGGGTCCCTGGTACAGCGCGACGTGGTGAGGTACTGGATGGACTGTGGTGAAGAAACTATGATGCGATATCGCGATATCGCGTCGGTGGGGAAAGAGGGGGATCATTGGGTTGGGAATTTGGTGCTTGCGACTGCCGATATGCGATATCACGATATCGCATTGGTGGAGACGGAGAGGTAATGTTTTGCATGAATGTGAGAGTGTGAGGTTGCGACGCGAAAACGGTTTTGAGGTGAAAAGGTAAGTAAGTGGGTGTGAAGGTCATATAAGGTTTCGGAAGGGGTCCGACTACCTCGGGGGAACTTTATACTTTGGAAGGAGTCCATCGTATTTGGGAGGTGGTTTGGAGGTCGGGGTTCTTGCTTAGTTTCTGATAAACTGAACAATTCTCGGGAGTTGATATGGTTATTTTTCAACCAGGGGGAGGGATATTATATAGGGGAATTTACTTAATATTAATAAGGGGACGGGAAGAATAGGGAGCTAAATAATAATGTTAGTGGTTAATATGGAGATGGTAAGAAAGCACTAAGTTCGAGAGAACTTAGGCTGTTACAAGGGGGTAGGACCATACGTCGGGAGAAGATATGGAACAACTTTGAGTAAAGCAGATCTTTCCTCAAGCCAGAGTGATGAAGGTGATGAATTTAAGAGGTGTCAAGCAGATCTTGACCTCCTTTGGGGATGTTAGTTAATGATTGGGGACAACAGAGGAGGGGAGTCAGTTATACCTCATTTGAGCCTTTTGCTTACAAATCATTGCTGATTATGTTCTGCATGATATGATACTTGAAAAATTGGAACTGGTCAGCAATTCAACAGCCTCAGAACTACCTACCCAGCCTACTTGCCTAGCATTTTTTCTTCTTTCGCTTGGGGGTGCACTTAGACTTGCGAACCCATCATACATTTTTCTTTTGATGCTTTCCTATCTATATACTACCCTTATTTCTTCCAGAGCCCAGATTAAACTGTTGGACTTTTCTACTTCTCTACCTATCTAAGAATCTGCCAAGATTAAACTGTTTGGACCTCCCTTTAACTAAAGTAGTGATACCGGGATAACTTTACAAAATTTGAAGGCAATTGAATGAACTTGAAACAACCTTCTTCATTTGGAGACTGTTTGAGAAAATATGGAGCATTACAGCAAGCAAAGTATGACATATTTGGCCTGTGAAAATGCTAATCATAAAAGAATGAATACCTGCTACAGCAGGAGCTAACAACCTCAACCTGATGTTGTTCTTCCTTTTTCCGATACTATTTCCTTAGGTCTTCTTCAGCTTTTCTTCCTTCTTCCACTTGTTGCTTTAATTTGATCACTTCATGTTCAAGAGAATCTATGTTTTGCTCCTTTGATTTTTCAAGATCTTCTTTTAGAGAGAATATCTTTGATTCAAGACTCTGAATTGTTATGCTCTGATCTTTTACTATATCCTGCAATTTCTCCCTTACCCTGGTTAATGTCTCCAATTGTTCGTTTAATTTGGTAACTTCTTCAGTTTTTGCATTCTTCTTATCATATGCCATGAGACTTCTACTGTCTTCGCTACCATTGAATGAGTCATTACTTTTAACATGGGTATAATAGCTTCTATTACCTTCTTTCAAAATCTATCCTTTGTTATGAGGGCATCTAGCAGCATAGTGACCAACTCTACCACATGAAAAGAATTTGAAAGGTAGCTTACCTTTGAATCGTCCAGTTCCCTGTTCAAGATTCTTGACAAAATTTACCTCATCTTCTTCCTCTGACATGTATCCTGATGCTTCGAATGTAGCTTCTGATGGTCCTTCTTTTTGCATCTCAAAAGCAGTTAAGATTCTGTGAAGCTGTGACATGGTGATTTTCTGCATATTCTCCTTTTCTTCTATGGCAGACACTTTGGAATTAAATTTAGCAGACAGGGATCTCAAAACCTTTTCAACTAAGACAACTTCCTTAAATTCTTCACTCAAATCCCTCATACAATTTACAATCTCATCCATATGCAAGAAGTAATTAGTTGTGCTTTCATTACTATGCATCTTAAAATTTTCATACCAGATTCTAAGAGTTTGAAGCTTTGCTCTTTTTACTTGTTCATCTCCTTCGTAGCTTAGAATGATTTTGTCCCATATTTCCTTAGTTGATTTGAAATGCATGATCTTCATAAATTATGATTGTGTCAAGCTTCCCAATAAGACAGTAACAACTTTGGCATTGAGCTCATATTTCTTTTTCTCAGATGCATCTGTAGGAACTGCTGATGGGAAATTGTATCCACTTTCTACGATTCCCCAATCTTTTGCTCCAAGTGATTGTAGATATGTTGTGGTTCTTATCTTCCAGTGGGTAAAGCTGCTCCCGTCAAAGATTGGTGGCCTGATATGTGCCTCTTTTTCTGGATTAGCCATTCTGATGGATCTTTTGCCTTGAAGCGATCAAGCTTCTTCACAAGGACCTGCTCTGATACCAATTGTTGGAAATAATACTGAGAGGGGGGGTGAATAAGTATTATTAAATCAGATACTTTTTCATTTTCACACTCAGATTCATATACGCGACTTCAATTAAGGGTATACGTGTATATACGCGACTGTATTAAATGCAACAAGCGTATATGCAGCAATCTTATGATTCAGTTAGCTTATCTTCAGCAAATACATCAGAACATTATTAACCACATTAACAGTAAACAGGTGTACTAAAACAGTATAGATCATCACGCATAAGAAGCACACATGAACACCATGATGTAAGGTGGAAACCCAATGTGGGTGAAAAGCACCTGCTGCAATTCGTCTCTTTCTTCCTTTAATAAGAAACTTCTTTTACAATGTATCGGTGCAGTCCTTTTCCAGCACGCAGGCTACAACCTAGAGAGGGCTACAACCCTCTCACGTTTTCCAGTTACTACTGGAAGGGAGCTACAACCCCCTTAGCTCTTGTACTAGCGGATATACTAGTACGTAGGTGCTGACCTACAGAAGGCTGCAACCTTCTTTTCTTCAGGGACCACGTTTCATCAATTTTCAGACTGGATCCATAATTACAAAACAATCACTGCTGCAATACAATCATCAACTTATACTTGCATCATAAATCTCTAAATCACCCAATACTGAATCACTGAAACCCTGTCATCAAAAACAGAGAATGCAAACCAGAGCCCAGAACTCTGCAACAACCAGTAGAATCAACAACAACTTGAAATACCAAATCTCATAATGCATACGCTACTTTACTAAATCAAAACCACGCGTATACGCGCTTTCACCTCATACAACCCGCGTACAGATCTAAAGATAATTACTTGTACCTTCGTTGTTATATCAACCCAATCCAAGCAGCACAAACAGATAACCAACGATACTAGATCTTCACACTTCGTCAGACATTCATTTCTTGCACACCTTTTTCATCTAATGATCCTCTCCTTATATAGGTTAGGCTTCTCTCAATACCATGGTCCAAAACCATGTAGAAAAATTACCATGAACCCAATACATGGGGTCGTCAGTTTGGACCAAATACTATGGACTAGATACCACGGACCAAAACTATGATTTCCAACATGTACGCGCCTTTACTTTTATTAACCCGCGTGTATACGTGTACGCTCCTTCTGCTCCGCTAACCTGCGTATATACGCACTTTATTCACGGTCAACATACGTATATCTCTCTATTTACCTGCTGCACTATGATCTGTCCTCTGAGTGAGTTGCCATCACCTGTATCATTCCTCTGAGTGAGTTGCCATCAAGGACAACACTTGAATCATAATGCCAACAGGAACAAGGGTTTGGGGACAACTCTCCACCCAACCATAGGCTCACTTGCTACAGCTGGCCATCTCTGAGCCCTCAATCAACATACTACTACCCGTGACTCCTCTGTCTTAGAGCACTATTCTCCCAAGAGAATGAATGACACGATCTTGGAATGATGAAATGCCTCTCATCTTCATGACCATCTATTAAATAGAGTAAACATTAGGAGAGGAACCACATGCACACATTCCATGTGTCAACATCCAACTTATTGTTGTCTTGTTTTATTCTTTTGTTTTTACTTTTAATAGTTTTACTAATTTTTAATATTTTTCTTGTTTTATTTCTTTTGTTTTTACTTTTTGATAGTTTTACTGATTTTTATTATTTTTCTTGTTTTATTTCTTTTATTTATATATATTCAAAACATCTAATTAATTTATTAATTATTAATTATTTTTTTTATTGTTATTATTAAATATTTAATATTTTATATTATAATATTATTATTTATTTATTATTATTAAGGGACATTACACTAACATTTTGGTCATAATTTTTTGGGTATTAATTCGTTTTCTTGGGTAATAACATAGTAGTATATTATTTTGCGTATTTTTCATTAATTGTGAGAATTAATTACTAGAACAATGACTAAATTAATGATCAAATTTATCACTATATATACTACTAGATGATAAAATTGGGACAACCAATTAATGACTAACCTGAATATGACTACAAGTTGGTGCTATTATAAGTTACTGTAAATTAGCCATTATTGGTCACCCACTGAAAAATGGTCATTTATGTGGAAATTTTAGTCACTTTTTCAGTAACTAATTAGCCATTTTGTACTAGTGATGGTCAACCAAGTTTATGAAAGATCAATATGGTTAATGGTCAACCATTTAATATTAATATTAGGTTTTATAATATTAGAGTCTTTAATTGTGTTTCTAATATTGTGTTTTATAATATTATGTTTAATATTGGGTTTTTAATATTAGGGTTTAATATGGTGTTTATACCATTGAATTTTTTAATATTGGGTTTATAATATTAGGATTAAAATATCAAAGTTAGGTTTAATAATGTTGGGTTTTATAATTTCATGGTTTATAATATTTAGTTTAATGTTAGGGTATAATATTATGGCATTGTAATGGTATATAAATTTAACGAACATCGTACTGTGACAAGAATCCTCGCAACACAAAAATGAGTGTAACAATAATTGTCACAATCATACATTACATGGTTAAATATTATGGTTTGTAATAATGGGCTTAGGATTGATGATATATTCTAGTTTATAATATTTGATTTAGGTCTTGTAATATTAAGGCTTATAATAGTAGGTTTATAATATCAATCCTATGGTTTTGAATCCCTTGCATTTATAATAATAATCTTACAGTTTATAATCCATTACGTTTATAATATAAATCCTTGGGTTTAATATCATTATCTTGAGTTAAAAATATAAATAATTTGAAAGTATAATGTGCATGTATGATTGATTGTCACAGAAGGAAAGAACACAATATCATGATAGGGTTGTGGTTTTCTAACTGAAATTTATTGAATTGAATTGATTAAAGATATTTGATTAATATTATTATCTTGAGTATGTAATATAGATAATTTCAATGTCTAATGTTCATGTGCGATTGATTGACAAAGTAGGAAAGGACACAATAGTACAAAAGAGTTTTGGTTTGCTAACCAAAATTCATTGAATTGAATTGAATAAATATACTTGATTAAATAGATGCAAAACTATTAATAATAAATATGTTAATCTGATTTCGCGCATGTGTGGTCAATTGTTCACTCTATCTAAATTAGTGGAAATAATAGGTAATTGGAATTAATTGTATAGTAACTACAACATATCATGACACTCCCATTTAATTATGACTTGTCTACTAATCCAATTCTTAGCTAGGCTTACAATACTTGACATCAACTCAAAATGTGTTTTACTTTTGCATGATCATCAACCACATAGCCAATCATAGTCAACAATAATTATCAATCAAGATCTATATGGTCAAACACCATCACTCATTGCTAAACATGGACAACCATGGTCAGTCATGGTCAACTATGAAAAACCATGGTCAAGCATGAGAAACCATAGTCAACCATAATAAACTATGGCCAAACATGATCAATGATGTTTATCCAAGATGAACATGGTTATAATTTTTAACCAAGGTCATCCATGGTCAATCACTATCAACTATGATCAACCATGGTCAACCATGGTGCATCATGGTCCACCATGGTTAACCAAGATCAACATGGTAAGAATTGTCAAACATGGTTAACCATGGCTAACCTTTCTCAACCATGCCCAACCGTGATTAACCATGGTCAACTGTAATGGTTCACCATGATTAACCATGGTCAACCAAGTTTATAGAAGCTCAACATGGTTAATGGTAAATCATTTAATATTAATATTGGGTTCTCTAATATTAGATTCTTTAATTGGGTTTCTAATATTCAAGTTTATATCCATGATTAAAGAGATACGAAATTATTAATAATAGATATATTAGAGTTCACACATGTGTGGCTAGTTATTCATTCTATGTAAATTACTAGAAACAAAGAATTAATTGGAAGTAATTATATAATAACCAACTCATATCCATATAGAACTCGATCTATCATGTTCCAAGAAGGATCAAGTCCCTTGAGGCCCACACCTTCGTTTTGGAGTGTAGATCAAATCCCCTTCCATCTATATCTATATCTTCCTCCATCTCTCCTTATTTATCTACCTGTCTCATCACCCTCCCGTAATACACACAATCTCTCTCCATACTATCAATCTCTTTCTCCCTCCCTCTTTTTATATTTCTCTTCTTCCCTCTCTTCACCTCCCACTTATATCTATATCTCTGTTTGCTCCTCTTATGCCTCTCAACATCACCCCTAAAACATACAATCTTTTTATCCATATTTATCTATCTCTCCCTCCATCTCTATTCACCTTCTCTCCTTCTCTCCCCCTTTTATCTCTCTTCCCTTCTACTCTCCCCTCTCCTCCTCCCTCTATCTTGTCTATCACTCCATCTCTCTCTCTCTCTACCTTTCTTTCTATGTGTATTTTGTCTAATCTCCCTCTCTCTCCCCCTCCAACTGCATGTTTTCTCCCTCCCTTTATCCTTATCACTCTCATGTCTTGTCTCTCTTCCTTACTCTCTCTCCCTTTCTCTTCCACCTTCCTCTGTCTCCCCCCTTTCCCTCTCTTAACACTCCAAATGTGTCACTATCTCCCTCCATCTCTCCTTGTCTCTCCTTCTCTCCCCACTTCCTTCCATCTCTCCATTTTCTCGCTATCTCACCCAAAAACATACACACTCTCTCTTCATCTCTCCCTTATCACTCCCCCTCTCTCTCAACTTTTCTCTATCTATGTCTTTCTTCTTCACTCCCTCTCCCCCTACAATTTAATAGCCATCTCCCTTTTTCTCTCTCACTTCCTCTCTCCTTCTCTCTCTAAAGTACGCTCTTTAATCCTTCTCCTCTCCTCCTTTCCCTCCTACCTCCCTCTCTCTACCTCCATCTCTCTCTCTCTCTCTCTCTCTCTCTCTCTCTCTCTCCAACCTTGTCACTATCTCCCTCCCTCTCTCCTCCTCTCTCTCCCCCTCACTCACCCCTCCATATTTGTGTCTACCTCTCTCTCTCCTACCCTTCTCTTCCTCTCTCACTCCTCTCTTTCTCACTCTATCTTCATTGCTCCTCTCCCCTCTTCTTCATTTTATCTCAATCTCTCCCTTGTCATCACTATATCTCTACACCTCTATCACCCTATGATTTTGTTCTTCCCTCCACATATATATAGAGTTAATATATATCATGATATATTAATATAGACATTATACCATAACAAATTTAATATTATATTAAATTTAATATTTTATTAATCCAAAATAATTAAATTTAATAATATTAATATTAGTGTTAAACTTTTATATCAATATTAGTTTTAATGATGTTTTTTCATGGCATGATAACAAAATAATAAAATTTTCATCAAAAATAATAATTTCAAAATGTTACAATTTTGATGTGGAAATATTTGTCTTTAATGATTTTAATATATTGCATGGAATATGGTTTTTCTTTTTAAAGATTCATTTTACAAATATTTAATTAAAGAAACATTAAAATATTTTGGAGTAGGATTTTCATTTGTTTATGTTTGGAATTATCCTTTTTCCTTTGATTTAAGAAATGGTATTGGCTTTAGTACAGAGTAAAGGTTTTTTAAAATTTTATCTACTTTCAAATTTAATGCGGTAAAAAAATGTTTAAGGTAAATTTATGATCCACGTATATTAATAAAGAAACTATTAAATGGATGAAATTAATTTACTATCCATTCAAGTTATTTAAATAATATTACTAATTTATATATAATATAAATTTTCAAGTTATATATAATTTAAGATTCAAGCTAATTCTTTGGGTGACATTAGAAGAAATTTTTTTATTAATTTTTGAGGATGTGACATACTTACACATCAGGGTCATATTGGATTACAAAATGCACCTCTCGACGCAACTAGAATGTGTTCCAACTCTCCCTTCCAATTATGACATTCCTACTAATCTAATTGTCAGCTAGGCTTACAATACTTGAGATCAACTCAAAAATTGTTTTTCTTCTTCCTCAAGGTCAACCACATAGTCAAGCAAAGTCAACTATAATTCTCAATCAAGATCTATATGGTCAACTACAATTAGCCATTGCCAAACATGGTCACCTGTGGTCAACTGTGATCAGCCATAGTCAACCATGGTCAACTATGGCTAAACATAATCAATGATTTTGAACAAAGGTCCACTATTGTCAATCAAGGTCATCCAAGATCAGCATGGTTGTAATGGTTAACGAAGTTCAACCATGGTCAACCATGGTTCACCATGGTCCACCATGATTAACCAATATCAACATGGTTAGAATGCTCAAACATGGTTAACCTCACTACCCTCAACCATGATTAACCATGGTTAGTTTTAATGGTTAACCGTGATCAACCATGTACAACCAAGTTTATCCAAGATCAACATGGTTAATGGTCAATCATTTAATATTAATATTAAATTTTATAATATTACAATATTTAATCGGGTTTCAAATATTTGGGTTAACAATATTTCATTTCTAATATTAATACCAAGGTTTATAATATTAATCTTACCATTTATAAAATTAATCCTAAGGTCTAGTCTTTACAAAATTAATCATAGGGATCTTATAATATTCATGTTAGTGTTTATAATGTTGGGTTTTATAATGGTAGGGTTTATAATATTTATCTTAATGTTACGTTATAATATTGTGACATTGGAATGGTATAGAAATTTATCGAATGTCATATTCTAACAAGTATCCTCACAATTTGAAAAGAGATGTGACAATAATTGTCACACTGATACATTACAGGGTTTGATATTATAGTTTCTACTATTTGGTTTAGGTGTTAGGATTTATTCTAGTTTATAATATTGGGCATATGTAACGTAATCTTAAGGATTATAATCATAGGTTTATAATATCAATCCTAAGGAATTTAATCCCTTGGGTATATAATAATAATCTTAGGGTTTATAATCCCGTGTTTTTATAGTATAAATCCTCAGGTTTAATATTATTCTCTTGAGTTTAATCAATGATCCTTATGGTTTATTAATCCTTTTTTTTATAATATTAATCCCTAATATGTACAATAATATATTAGGGTTTATATTCTTAGGATTTATAATATCAATATTAATGTTTAGTATTAATTCCTTTTATTTATAGTATGACCAACATAGGTCCATCTAACATTGTATCTATCACGTATCAAAAAGGATCAAATATGTTGAGGTAGAAACCTTATTTTTGGATTGTAGAGAAAATCCTTCTCCATATATATCTATATCTCCCTCCATCTCTTCTTCTTTATCTCTCTATATTATCTCCCCCCCACCCTGTGCCAAACACATGAAATCTCTCTCCATATTTATCTATCTCTTTCTCCCTCCCTCCCTCTTTCTATATTTATCTTCTTGCCTCTCTTCACCTCCCATTTCTATCTCTATCTCCATCTTCCTCTCTTTTTTCTCTCCATATCACCCTTGAAAAATACACACTCTTTCTACATACTTATATGTCTCTCCTACATTGTCGCTCTCTCTTCCCCTTCTCTTCCTTTCTCCCCATTTTATCTCCCTTCCTTTATTCTCTCATCTTTCCTACTTTCTTTATATCCCTTATCACTCACTCTCTCTATCTAACTTTCTCTCTGTATGTATTTTATCTTACCTCCCTCTCTCTCCCCCTCCAACTCCATGTTTGTCCTTGTCCCTCTGTCCTTCTCTCTCTCATGTCTTGTCTCTCTTCCATTGTTTCTCTCCCTTTCTCTCCCACCTACTTATGTCTCCCTATTCTCTCTCTCTTAGCTCTCCAAATGTGTCACTATCTACCTCCCTCTCTCCTTCTCTCTCCTTCTCTTCTCCTTCCTTATATCTCTCATTATTTGTCTCTCTACCACAGCCAACAACATACACACTCCCTCTTCATCTCTCCCTTATCACTCCCCCACTCTCTCTGCACTTTTCTCTCTACCTGTATTTCTTCTTCACTCCCTCTCTCCCCTTTTAGTTCCATCTCTCTCTCCCTCTCTCTCCCCCTCTCTCTCTCAATTCCTCTATTCTCCTCTCTCTCAAGTACTCTCTTGGGTCTTTCTTCTCTCTTCCTTTCTCTCCTACCTCCCTCTCTCTCCCGCAATTTTAATATATCCATATAATATGGTTTTTCTTTTGAAAGATTCATTTTACAAATATTTAATTAAAATATATTAAAATATTTTGGAGTAGGGTTTTGATTGTTTATTTTGAATTATACTTTTTCCTTTGATTTAAGAAATGGTATTGGCTTTAGTAAATAGTAAAGAAGTTCAAAATTTTACCTATTTGTAAATTTAATGTGATATTTTTTTCTTAAAAGTAAATTTGTGATCCAATCAAATTCATGTATACAATAAAATCAAAATTAAATGGATGAGATAATTTACTATCCATTCAAATTATATAAATAATATGTAGTTATATTTTAATAGTTAATCTTAGGCCATTAATAAGATTAAAAAGTTATATATAATCTAAATATTCAAGTTATATATAGTTAAGATTGAAGCTAATGTTTTCTGCAAAATTTATAAAATATTATTTTTTTATTTTTTTTACGACGTGACATACTTACACATCAAGAGCACAGTGGGTTGTAGAATGCGCCTCTCAGCTCAATGAGTAACCATGATCCGTAAATCATATTACCATCGATCTATGATCATTTCTCTTGATCCTTTAACTTTATACATTAATATCATCTCATTGGGTGATGTTTGATATGTAATATTTGTAGGACACTCTTAACTAGAGTTGAATGATCTCGAGTGGTTTTCCAAAAAATCTAGCTTTAGACCACTTGGCGATGGCTTATGGCTCACTTTAGTGGATAGGTCTTAATGATGCTTTGTTGCAGGAATGAACAGTTGTTGCTACAACAAGGCATCATTAAGCTCTAGCCGTAGAAGTGAAGCATAAGCCACTCCCAAGTGCTATAAAGTTGGATTTTTTAGAAAAACACTCTAGATCATTGAACTCTAGTTAAGAGTTTCTTGCAAAGATTGTATATCAAGCATGACATGAATGAGAATATATTAATATAATCAGAAAGCTAAAAGAATTGAGTGAAATGATCATAGATCAATGGTAATATTATTTATGGATCATGGTTACTCGTTGGGTCGATAGGAACATTCTACAGCACGTAATGTGTAAGTATGTCATGTCCTACAAAAATAGTAAAAGTATTTTTTGTTCATGTGAGCCAAAACATTAGCTTGAATGTCAAATTATATATAACATAAAAATAATTTTTGCAAACAATGGACAAAACATTTGCTTGAATCTTAAATTATATATAACTTGAATATCTAGATTATATATAGCTTTTTAATGTTATTAATGGGCTAAGATTAATTATTAAAATAGAACTATATATTATTTATATAATTTGAATGGATAGTAAGTTATCTCATCTGTCTAATAGTTGCTTTATTATATACAAAATTTGAATAGATCATAAATTTACCTTTAACAAAAAAATTACGACATTAAATTTCCAAATTAGGTAAAATTTTAAACATATTTACTCTTTACTAAAGCCAATACAATTGCTTAAATCAAAGGAAAAATGTTAATTCAACACAAACAATCAAAATCCTACTCCATAATCTTTTAATATTTCTTTTGATTAAATATTTTTAAATGATATATTTAAAAAGGAAAATTGGTATTTATATTTGATATATTAAACATCATATAAGACAAAAATATTTTACATCAAATTTCAATATTTTGAAAATATTAATTTTGATGCGGTTTTATTATAATTTTGTTGATTATGTCTATAAAAAAAAATCATTAAAACTGTGTTATTAATATTAATATTAAATGTAATATTAATATTATTAAATTTTATTATTTTCAATTAATACAATATTAAATTTAATATAAGATTCAATTTGTTATAGTATAATATATACATTAATATATCATAGTATAAATTAACTCTAGATATATATGGAGGGAAGAACAAAAAAATATAGTGATACATGTGGAGAGTTAGATGGATGACAAGGGAGAGAGAGAGTTAAAATGAAGGAGAGGGGAGAGAAGGAATAAAGAGAGAGAGAAAAAAAGAGAGGAGTGAGGGAGGGAGGGAAAAATAAGAGAGAGAGGGAGGCACAAATATGGAGGGGTGAGTGAGGGGGGAAGAGAGGAGGAGAGATGGAGGGAGATAGTGACAAGGTTGGACAACAATGAGAGAGCGAGAAAGAGAGAGAGAGATGGGGGGAGAGATATGGAGGTAGGAGAGAAATGAAGAGAGGAGAAGGACAAGAGAGAGTACTTGATAGAGAGGATTAGAGAGGAAGTGAGAGAGAGAAAGGGAGAGAAATATGGAATTGTAGGGGGAGAGAGGGAGTGAAGAAGAAATACATGGAGATAGAAAAGTGGAGAGAGAGAGGGAGGGAGTGAGAAGGGAGAGATGAAGAGAGATTGTGTGGGTTTATGGGTGAGATAGAAAGACAAAGAAGGAGATATGGAAGGAAGGGGGGAGAGAAGGAAAGATAATGAGAGAGGGAGGGAGATAATGACATAGATGGATAGCTAAGATAGAGAGAGGGGCGAGTTATAAGGAGGTGAGAGAGGAAGGGAGACAGAGTGTTATCCTCCACAATGTCCCAGGCTGAGAGGAATCAATGGAGGTAACAATAGACCAAGTTTTCAATTTAGTAGTTGTCCCTATCAAACCAAAGACAGCTCTGTCTATGAGATATCAACCAAAGAAATGTCTTGAATATAAAATGATTTTAGGCTAGATATGCTAAGTTCAGATAGGCTTTGAAAATTTATGGTTTTGATGTTGGACAAACGATGAAAACTAGGTAACTAGGTCAAAGTATCAAAAGGGTAATGATGGCAAAGATATAAAGGAGCAAGCTAACAATAGTTTTGTGATGGCTTAGGGTTTATCAGTGTAGTGTAGTGTAGCATTTAAAAGAAACAAGAGGTCTTAATCACCATGTACATCATGAATTCATTAAGAAAGAAAGAAAATAACACATAATGGTATTCCCATCAAAACATAGGCTTGTGCGAATAATTTTGGTTATAAAATTTAAGGAAAATGACTCCTAAACTAATGAATGGAAAGAGAAGATGAATATATTTGATATAAAACTGTAATAGAGAAAATCCAACACCACAAACTCATTGCACATGGATTCCTAGATAATAGCAACAACTGCTCCTTTGATTTCTTGAAAATGTTGAAGCACAAGCTACAAGATTTCTCCCCTTAGGTGTCCAACCTTTCTTTCTGACTGAGAAAATGATACATAGATATGAAAATAAATAGTTTCCCCACCCTGATGGATCGAATCCATGAGTGGTAGAACAATTCCAAGGAATATCTCAACCGACAACTGAGACTGAGATGGTTTAATGCAAAGTCTTTATTTAGACATTGACTTGAGATTTTCCTCTTTAATGAGGCCTAAGTTTACATAAAAATAAATTAGCAAGGCCAGTTATCCACTATAACATCATATTTACATTAGGATTAATCAATTACATCATTTACGTAGGTAGAAAGTCAAACTAGGTCAAACTAATGAAGAATATGAGCCTCTTGGAAAAAGCATAGCGAATCTAGAAAAAGCACAGTGTGGCTAAGGAAAAGCAAAGCGTGGCTGAGGAAAAGCACAACGTGAGATTGCAAGCCACCTTTGGAAAACTTCTTGAACTCCAAATTGAGCTCATGATAGATTATTGGAAATATTTCTATGTATAGTTATCCATAGAGCCCTCAAGAACCAAAAATCATGAATTATAGCTCCTCAAAAGTGACTTCCCCCAAGACTTGTAAAAAAGCGTAGCGTGGCCTAAAACATTAGGCGTAAAGCTGTTTTTTAGGTAGTTTTTGGGCATTTTCACCATGTAAAAGTTTATGAATTGGACTTCTAGATGTCCAAAGTTGATATAGGGGTCAAACGCTATCCAAACATGTATGTTTGTTTCCATTTGGATCTCTCCATAAAAAGCACAACATGGTCGATGCTACACTTCTCGTAGGGTGACTATGCCAAAAATTGCCAAATTTATACGAAAATAGGGCTAAGAGGTTGACCGATATCTCTCTAATAATAAATAATTTTGAAAATATGAGAGGTTTTTTTTTCGTTTTCATGTTGTGAACAGTAACATCCTCCTAGTTTCCACAATACATCTCTGATTGGCCACAATATTCTCTGTAAAATTCTTACTAAATTAGAATATTGCACAATTAGACGAATAGGATGAAACAAGGAAAGCTTATCTCCCAATCCCTTATACATGTGTGAAACCTAAGAGAGGTTTTCATTGGCTCGAATATGAGAAACAAACACCACCTCCAATTTTCAAAAATACATTCCCATATTTTCAAAATCCAAGTTTGTAGTTGGTCACTAAAATACTGAGAAACTCTCTCATATCAACTGTATTTTTGGAATTTCTCCAAAATGATAATACCTATGAATACATTGAAGGATGCTTTTGTTGCCTCTTATATGGCTATCAAAAACCACTTTAACTTTTGTAAAATTCATCTTCATTTGGTCAGAAACAAATTTTGATGAAAAATTGTACCTATGTGCACCAACTAATTTGTGAATGTCCCTTTGAGCTAGTCGAGGAGATGGCTCACTCTCTTTCTCTTTCTACCTCTAGTGACATCTTTTTATTTGTCTCCTTGTTTTTACCTTATCTTTTGTATTTCTTCTTCTCTCCCTCAACTATTTTCAATGGAAAAGAAAAACCCTAGTGAAAGAAAGGGGAAAAATAGATTGTTATGAGGGAGGAGGGGATAGGGATTAGTATGTTTAGGTGAGGGATGAAGGGGTTGGGGAGAAAATGTGAGTAGAAAAATTTTGGGAGGTAGATAGATGTATTCAAAAGCTTATAGAGGTGGAAAATGACAAAAATCATCTAGTGTTTAGTGTAGCGAAATAAAAGAGAGTTTTAGCCCTAAATCTATGCAAAACACACTCTAGGAGGTAAGGTTTGATGTAGGAATTATGGAAATGATGGGATAGGTGGTGTCAAGGTTTTTGGAAGTGTATTTGGATGTGGTGAATTGTATATTGTGTATGGGATAGGTATTTTTACTTGCAATTTTGAAAATGAAGCTCACCCACCAAAAATGCAATGTAGGGGCCTCGAGAGGGTGCCAATCACCTTTTGAGAGTGTCCTTTGATGTTGAATGTCTTGAAATGGTTTTTTCTTATGATTTGGTGCTCAATTCCAATGGAATGACTGGAATAAATTCTTGTATGGTCCTTTATGAGATTGAAATTCAATTTTTTGCATATGTAATGGCATGACCTCATACTTCATCTTAAGACCGGATGTGATGTGGTTGTAGCAATATCTTTATGAACTGAAATGATACCTTTGCCTTTATTTCATTTTCTTCCTAGGATTTTAACTCCATTTATATGTGGACTCAAGATCATAAGCATGGCTATAATCTTAAAAGTGACATGATGATGACAATTACAAGTGATGAACAAGACCAAGACCTATATGATGATTTTACTAATGGATGACATGAAACACTTGAAAAATGACATGACCATGATAAAGAATAATAACCATGAATGCTGAAGGGATTAGCATTGTCCTAGACAGACTAGCCAATGACCAAAGTTTATTTTAAAAACCTAATGAAATGATAAAATATGATTTTGAAACCATAACACAAAACTTGTAAGCACATATTTGATCGCTGATAACTGGCAAGACTAACAGACACAAACAGAGAGGAACAAAGAGAGACGAGACGTGAAAGAGAACCTGAGAGGGATGGAGACAAGCATGGAGTTGGAGGGGGAGATAGAGGGAGATAAGAAAAAATACATAGAGAGATAAAGGTCAAGAGAGAGAGAGAGAGAGAGAGAGAGAGAGAGAGAGAGAGAGAGAGAGAGTATAATGGAGATAGATAATGAAGGAGAGAGGAGAGTAGAAGGGAAGAGAGATAAAAGGGGGAGAGGGGGAGAGAAGGGGAAGAGAGAGGGAGAGGGGGATGATATTAGGAGGCAAAAGAGAGGCACATAGAGATAGAGATATAAATGGGAGGTGAGAGAAGGAAGATGAGAAATATAGAAAGAGGGGGAGAGGGAGAAAGAGATAGATAGATATGGAGAGAGACTGCATGTTTTGGGGGGGTTGGTGACATAGAGAGATAAATAATGAGGGGTGGAGGTAGATATAGATATAAGTGGATAGATATTTGATCTACACTCCAAAAAGAAGGTTTGCACCTCGATAGATTTGATCATTCTCGGCGCATAATAAATCATGTGTTAGATTAATATAAATTGGTTTTAACTATATTTAATGATAAAATTAAGACTAAAGAATACAATCAATACACCTAACCCAAACCTTATATAACCAAAGAAATTAGCATATTCATAGTTAAGATTAACAAAAATAGATTGAATAAATAAAACATAAATATAAAATATATAATTTTAAAAGGAAAAGTGTGATTGGAATACTCGTCAACGAGTAAAAAAAATGTAGATTCCATTTCTATCATCATACATGCTTTATAAGATTTCTATTTATCAACCATAGAAATATACTTAAATATTGTGCATGTGCTTCAAAGCGGAATCCACATCATTAGTGGTTTGAATCTATCTTTTATTAAGATACTAGTGACAATGTTGCAGCAATAGATATTTTCTTTACAATTTATTATGTTTAGATAATCTTTTATAGGTAAAGATAATATTTATTATTGATAAAAAATAAAGAAAGAGAGAAAAGTAAATATTCTTTGGAGTAGTAGATTCTAAAATTTATTGTCCTCATATTTTATAAGAAAGAATTTTTGTAAAGAAAAATTATGAATAATATTGGATATTATTAGGTTAAACTAGTTTAAAGCATTTAATGATGTCAAAATTCAAGATAAAAAGTATGATAGAGAAACATAATTTATCATTAAACCATAAATGATGTGTGGATAAGAGTATTATTTCCAAGATTATACTAACAACCAAGTTTAAAGAAGTTGGGGATATTTTGGAGATGACATATAATGAAATAGGGAACAACAAACATCAACATCAAGTGAAGTCACAAATTGTCCCATTTGTACTTAAAGTAACTATGATAACAAGAGAAGAAGAAACATTTATATTGTAGTAATAATTGAAGAAATATGGTTTTTGTTTTCTATCAAATCCTAAGAAAATAGGTTTTTTCTAGTATAAATTATAATTTTCAAGCCATGAAAATGAGAGCTAAACTACATGTAGAAAATTTATGGGATATCATTTGGGTTTCAAGAAACAAAAAATGAAGGATCCAATGAGGCCATGATTGTTTATGGGCTATTATGTTCAATATGTTTCAAGAAACCCCAAATCGAGGAGCCAATGAGGCCATGATTTAAGATGAGACGTATCATGTCATCACAAACAAAAAGGATCTTATAGTATAATTCTTTATCATTTAACAAAGCATTGATAATATTCCTCCTCCCAACATTGTAGAAGCAACTATATCCTAAGAAGTTTCGAATACTATGCAAATAGCATATAGTGAAAAGGAAAGCAATATTAATCAACATAATGCACAATAAAAAATGTTGCAATTTTTTATGAAATGAATAGTGTACCAAAAGAGGTAGACTATTTTTATATTGTAAAAATAATTGGAGAGGTTGTGGATAAATGAAAAATGGCGAATGACATTTTTGATAGATGCATGAACAAAAATCATTTGCAAAGTAATATGGGAAAAACACTATTGGCAAAGTAGTTGTGAAGATTGAAAGTGTATCTAGTCATTCCACCTATGTCACAGAAATTTCATTCACGGCATATTAAAAAATACCTTGTACTCTCACTAGAACCCCCTAAAATTATTTTTTACGACCCCCTCCTAATACATCTCTTTAATAATTTAATAATGCCTATTTTTTGAAAAATATCCTTATTTTAACTAAATATTCCTCTTTTTTATATATTCAATATCTATAAGTCCTTACCTCAATATTTTCCTTACTAATACCTAAAGCCCATGAAATATAAAACTTGTATACAAAACTTAAATCTCGTTTTTATACAAAACTTGAATTTGGTTTCTTCAAAAGGTTTAAGCAATTATGCAACACATATGTCATTTAAACTTAAGATGAACATCTTTAACATGAGTTTTTCGCCTTAATCCATAGGATTCAAATAGATATTATGCTATAATGTCTTAATCAATAACAAATTTTGTAAATAATGAATTGTTTTTTTAACAATAAAACTAAAATTATATTATATGTGTAACATCCTCCTCCCACATCTAGCCAATCAACTCACTAGTTGTGGTAAACATGTAAGGAGAGAAGACTATGATATGATTCGACCTCCTAAGTCACATTAAAGAATTGGAACCAATAGAAACACACCATACATACATCCAATATCATCAACATAACCCTTAGAAGACAAGTTAGCCACTCAGACAAGTTGTCCTTGGGTCACATTGTTGCTTTAGGTCTCTTGGGAAGGTCTCTCTCATGCTATGACCAAGGGAGTGACCAGAAACCTAAAGTTACTCTCATATGCCTCCGTGCCAGCGATTGTGGAGCTAAATTGTCAGTGTTATGCCAACGACTCTAAGCCCCTTTTTGATGATGAGAGTAGAGGACACTACCCAAAACTGACCCACCTCTTCAAATCAGGAAAGTAATAGGCAATTAAAAGTACTAAAGAAAATGATTGTTAAACACCTTGAGTGTATTCCTACTAGCAATGATAGGAATTTTGTCTAACATATCATCGACATGTAATGTAACAGAGTTAAGTGTAGGTATCTCATACTTACCTAAGGATCATTATGAACAATTGTTCTCTCATTCCATTTGATGGATTATCCTCTATTAGGTCATAGATACCTTATCCATTCACATACAAGTAAAAACATGTTGAGAGACATACATAGTTATTGCCATTAAATGTGCATATAACCAACATAATAGGAACAAAAAAACAATAAACATGACAATCATGAAATAGATAAATATATAACTACCTTTACACATGAAAAATCAAGGGAAACAATTTTTCATTAATGAATGAAATGAACCAACTATATATGGGACTACCATTTTCCACCAGGCCATAGAATGGTTGAGTCAAATCTCTCTTCATACGCTCACCCCCATGCCATATTCCAAACATCAATGTGGAATCTCATATAACACATCAATAAAAAATAAATAGCTAGCACGGAGCTGGCTTCAAGGACTAGTAACTCAACCCATAGCTAGCACCGAGCTTCTAGAGGGTTTGTATAACCAAGACTTCTAACACTAGTAATTCAACCCACCAAGGGCTTCAAGAGCATTTTTCCAGCCAAGGCTTGTAGGACTATTAGTTCAACCCAAGTTGTTACAAGGCTTTGAGAGCATTTGTCCAACAAGGGCTTTCAAGAACTAATAACTCAACCCAAGCTAAGGAATCATGGGAACCAAACAAAAAAAATCATGAAAGTAAACCGAAAATCAATATGGCTATCCAGGAATGCAAGGCTAGTGTTATAGCTCAAAATATCGCTCTTGGTACTTTTTATTCTTGGTTTATGGCCTAGGGCTACCCCTCCTTCCAAACATTGTCCAAATATTTTAAAATCAATGTTTCACTTCTTGTATGCTACTTTGGGTTGTGGTAAAAGCCTGTACAGGTGGGTCAGTTTATACCCAACCTGTGTATATGTGTTAAAACACTTTAAAAAATTAAATTTTCTTAATTATGGGTGGAGATCATCGGTTTTACCTATTGATTACCTCCTAGTGGGTGGCCCAACTGTTACCAACTCTTTCCCAACTAAAAACCTGATTTGGGAGAAGTATAAAAAGACTTCAATGGGAAGGCCTTAAGGAGTAGAGGAATTATAGAATTACTATACTAAGATTATCCCCTTATCAAGTTTGAAGTATCCTTGTGCTTCAAGCACTTCCCCATGTTCACTAAACCCTGGTTTCCTTGATTGTTGATAACCTATCACATGCTTCGAGATATCATGGTATTGATTATGGAAGGAGGTTGTTCAATACTGGAACCTAACTGACTTGGAGGACCATGTTCACTAAACCCTGGTTTCCTTGATTGTTGATAACCTATCACATGCTTCGAGATATCATGGTATTGATTATGGAAGGAGGTTGTTCAATACTTGGACCTAACTGACTTGGAGGACGGTTCTGCTTGGAGCCAGAAGAGGAAGACTTAAGTGAACTGTTGCGGGAATAAATCTTCAACATGAACCTTAGTCTTCCTCTTCGGGCTCCAAGTGGAACCATCATCGAGGTCAGTGTGATCCTAGTTTTCAACAACCTCCTTCCATAACCAATAGCATGATATCTCCAAGCATGTGAGAGGATATCAAAAATCAAGGAAACAAGGGTTTACTAAACTTGGGGAAGTACTTGAAGCATAGGGATACTTCAGACTTGATGAGGGGATAATCTAATTACACTAATTCATTTCTCTCCTCCTTAAGGCCTTCCCATTGAAATCTTTTTATACTTCTCCCAAATTAGTTTTTTAGTTGGTAAATAGTTGGGCCATGAGCACTAGGAGGTAATCAATAGGTAAAACCCATCATAGCTACCCATAATTAAGGAAATTTAATTTTTTTAAGTGTTTTAACACATATAACCCTGTTGGGTATAGACTGATCCACCTGTACACACTTTTATGACAAGGCAAAGTAGCATACAAGAAGTAAAACATTGTTTTTAAAATGTTTGGACAAAGTGTTGAAGGAGGGGTTGCCATAGGCCATAAGCCAAGAATCACAAATAACAAGAGTGATATTTGGAGGTGTAACAAATGATCCCTAATGTATGTGGTGAGAAGGAGTACTTGATGGCCCAAATGTATTAACTATATGGAAAGGAAACCTATCAAAAACTGAGAAGGACTTCACAAGATTTCATTATGCCCAAGATTTCATTATGCCAAGCCAGTAAAAGAAGATTAGAAAGCAACAGCTTTCTCAGGTGGGCATAACCATTCTAAAGTAGATTTTCAACAAATGATCAATTACAAGCTACAAAAAGAAAATAATCTAAGAACATACCATAAACTTTGAGTCAATCACATATTTGCCACCAAACTAGCTGATCTGCCTCCGATTTGGTCGATTTGCCACTAATATACCACAATCTATGTGTCTGTAAGTGTAACTCAGATCCACCACCACACTGTCCAATTTGAAGCTCAGAACCATAAAGAACAAGTCATCACTCTTTTAGACTAAAAAACAATAATGATATAAAATCCCTCTAAGGAGAGGTCGATCATCTCGTGTTTGACCTTAAGATCCCTGATGAAGGCTTTGTGCTCATTTGGATCAATGCTGAGACTTGTGACAAAATCAATTTCTAGTGTGAGTAAGGTATGTCACTATGACCACCGAGGCTCCTTTTTGCCATTGAGATACTCTAGCTACTGCTCTGTAGTCACTAGGGATGTAATGTAGCCAATAAGGCTTTTTAGGTAAGTTGGGCTCACCATATTTGAGCTCCAATACCATATTAGAACATTGCAAAGAAAAACATGGATTGAATTAACTAGCAACTCATACTTGAGCAAGCTGCACCTAGAGATTGCAAAGTGTAGATACTCTCCTCTTCAATTAAGCAAAAATGAGTCAATAAATACATCTCAAAAGAATAGAAAGTTCAAAACAAAATCCTCCAACCTAAAAACTAATCCTAAAAACTAATGCTAACTTGTTACAACCATTTCTCCATTAATACAATACAATATTAATTATTTTTAACTTATTGAAAAAACAGTCCGCAACAAGTTGTTGGGTTAGTACAAATAAACCCAGCAGTGTATATTATGCGCACCTCATTTGAGACGTAAAAGATATAAGGGCATAATTAATTATACTATAGTATTAAAACAGTTAATGGCACAGTAGTATTAAGCGGATATGACTCTCGGAAGCAAGTGCTAAATCCATCAATGTGGTTATCAATAATTCCACTCTCAAGGAATATAATAAATCTGAATTAGTGACCAGCACCTCTATTGTATAAGTTATTTGTGTGGTTCTTGCTTTGTACAACCATAACTGTTATAACCCAGCCTTCCCTTTTCTCCCAATAACATCCCTACTGTATATTTAGTTCTAGTTCCAGTATGAGACCGTCTGCAAACTTCATACAATAGTGGGTACCGCTAGGGCATGGCCAGCTAAGGCAAACTGGATCTACGAAGTAGTGGAAGTTGCCCTCAAACTTGGCAACGATATCTCTGGCATGCCTGTGTCTGCACGAGGAAGAATCAAATGAGTAATGGCACATGGTTTGGCCATCTTCGCTCTGTTTTAAGCACGGTATACAGTGAAAAAAAATCGTTCAGGATGGCGTTAATGGGTGAAGTATATAGTTTTTCTTTAGCGAGGTCCAATAGTCCGTCTGGGATTCCTTCTCTCGATCCAAGTTCTCAGTAAAATTTCGACCATTTGCAAGTTTTTCTACTACAGATGTTACGTTCATTTCGATGTCGCAAGTGTAGTTTGACAATACCCATTCCACTGTTATAGGAAACTATTGTGTTATCATTAGCCAAGCATGGGACATGAAAAGGATTGAAGCAAAACTGCAATGTGACGGACAATCGTTAATCGCATACCCGACGAAAACCATCCTACCGAATAAAGCGGAGAACCCATACTAACTTTTTTTTGGTATAGGGTTTATTAATGGTTGTTGTGGGGTTTAGTTTTTACTACTTTATACATTTAAATCTCATTGAAAGCGTCGAAGATGGGAGTTATCCAATAGAAATTAAACTATTCCAAAAAACGTTTAAATTAAATCAAACTAACATTTCACGAGAGACAAATAGAAAAATTTGCAGGGTGTGAAATTTTTCTATTTGTCTCTCGTGAAATGATAGTTTGATTTAATTTAAACGTTTTTTTGGAATAGTTTAATTTCTATTGGATAACTCCCATCTTCGACAATTAAAAAAAAATTGACTGGGGAATCCCGATCACTCGAAAAAGATGAACTTGCAATTTCTCGAAACGCCCATCAAAAGATTGCAATGGGCCCATTAGAGATATTGGTTGGTTAAAATGTTCGATTTGGCCCGCCGTTCAGTCTTCTGCGCGGAACTGTCCAACAGTCAGTAGCTTAAGTTTACAGCACTTAACAACTTCCACTTCATATATTTATTTTAAGCAATAGAATAATTTATATTCGTTCAAAATCATGATCACAGTCTTCTGCGCGGAATTTCCGCCTCCCATATTACTTTTAGAAAACAATAAAATAATTCGTAACGTTTGAAATAATTCCATGTCGCATGATAGGTTTAGGAAACAATAACATAAATAGAAGGGCAGTAGAATAATTTATATTCGTTCAAAATCATGCTCAGTCTTCTGCACGGAACTTCCGCATCCTATATTACTTAGAAAACAATAAAATAATCCGTAGTCGTTTCAAATCATTCCATGTCGCATTAAAGGTTTAAAAAACAATAAAATAAATATTAGTTCTTTGAAATCATTCGATTTATGTTGCGTCCATGTCGCATGATACTTTTACAGAACAATAAAATAATTTTAGTTGTTTCAAATCATTCCGTTTATGTTCCGTTATAATGGTTGAAATAATTGGATGGTGTGTGGCATGATAGGTGGTTTAGAAAACAATAAAATAAATACTAGTTCTTTGAAATCATTCCATTTATGTTGGGTCCCTGTCGCATGATACTTTTACAGAACAATAAAATATCTTTTAGTTGTTTCAAATCATTCCGTTTATGTTTGGTTATATTGGATGAAATAGTTGGATGAATATTTTAGATATTTATGGAATACGGGTGAAATTAAATTATTGATTTAGTTTTTATTTTATAAAATTTTAAATATTTTGCAAAAGAGTTTTTAGTGAGATTTTTTGGAATTTATTGAAATTATAAGTTTGATGAGTAACTTCTGCATAATAAAATAAAAGTATAGTACTAAGATTTTTTGGAATTTATTGAAATTATAAGTTTGATGAGTAACTTCTGCATAATAAAAGTATAATACTAATTATTTAAAGTGCTGGATTTATATATAATAAAAAAAAAATTACATAATATAAATCAAAATTTAACGTAGAAATAAATTTTGACGAGAAAATCTAAATAATCACTTTAAATTTAAATATAACTGACTTAATTAAATATAGAGAACCTTTTGTAACGACTATTGAATCTGAATTTCAATCTGATAAGTCTCTCTGAAATTTTCCGATAAGTTGTATGAATTTAGGGCACATTAAAATATTACACTGAGGTACATAGCCATTAAAAACTATACATTCGTACATGGGCAAGAGATAGGAGACCAGGAGGGTCATGCCCAAGATTAATGGTGTTTTCAACTCATGAACACGTAATTTTGTAGATTCTATCAAAACCTTCGTTTTGGTTCTTTAAAAAAATGTTAATAATACAATATGAAGTAATGTTTAGTCTACAGTTTTGTGATTTTTTTCTCCCTCTTGACCTTTCATGAGAATTGAAGCACAGGAGATGCTTCTAAGTGGAGTTGGAAGCTGTATAATCCAAAGGGATGGAGAGGAAGGAATTTACATTCAAAGGATACTCTTCGCCCTCTTGATTTTCGTCCTCCATGTCTCGTTTTGAACATTAAATCAAACAAAGGGAAAAGTAATCATTTTCACAGAGTGTTCGTTTCAGGTAAGTGTGAATACGACGCAAAGCAATGTTGTTGAACAATTTTTTTTCAAGCAGATGCCTTGCTATAAGTGGAGAAAGTAATAATTTTCACAAAGCGTTTTTTCAGTTAAGTGTGAATATCATGCAAAGTCAGGTTGAAACTAATTACGCTTGTCAATTCACCAACGCACCGCCTTACCCTCGTCACCTCCTGCACCGCCTTACTGCCATGACCTGCTTAGGTTTGAAAGGGCGCCACCACTTCCAAGAGCTTACGAACTCCGAATGGCTATCACTGCCATAACCCTTTCGAATTGAAGGGGCAGGGAGCCACCACTGCCATGACCATTCAACTCCTAATGGCTATCACTGTCATAACCCTTTCGACGAATTGAACGGGCAGGGCGCCACCACTGCCATGACCATTCAACTCCGAATGGCTATCACTGCCATAACCGTTTCGAATTGAAGGGGCATAACTGACTCTTTATAATTTTTTTTAAATTGAGATGAGGCATACCAGAACGATACATAGTCGAAGTTTTATGCAGTTGTAGCTGTATGCTCTTGTAGCAGTAGTTTTGTAATTTGTTGCAGTGGCCACATAGACTAGGGATTGTACCTAGTTGTAGCTGCTTGAGGTTGTATAAATTTGTGTTTCTTTTTTTCCTTTATTTCAATAGTCTTAGTTGTGTTTTCGCTGTTTACTCTGAAGCTTTGAGTTTATTTGAAACTAAATGTGAAGGTGGGATAGAGAATGTGGAAGTTGTAGTGTTCTCATTAAATAAATGGGAAAATGGGAAAATCTAAGAGGTTTAGAAAGTTAAAGCATTAGCTAGAGTTGTTCGAGGTTGAGATGAAAGAGTTGGAAGTTAAAAGGGAAAAGAATGCCTTGGCATTAAAATGGATAAAAAAATGCATAGATGACAACATTTGCAAAGACAACACACAAAACTTGAGATATTCTTGAAAGAACTTTTGGTGCAAGGGGGAGTAATCAAGTCAAAGATATTAGTGTTTTTCACCCTATTGTAGCATTGCTTGAAGATGAGAATGAAGATGGATATGTAGCAGAAAAATCTATAGAGACATGAAATGTTTGGTGAATCTCAGTTGAAAGTGGATCACAATGTTGATTGTGTGTTATGAGCAGGAGATGATTTTGGCATAGATATTGCTACCAATGGAGATGCATTTTGTTTAGTGGATCCAACAATTTTAATTGTTGATGTTAAATTTGATGAAGAACAATTAACTAGTGATAATTGGTTGAAGGTGATGCAACATACACTTAGTATTGATATACTGTTATTTGGGGAGAGAAACCCACTTCCTTCTGGAACACAACATGTTTGTAGTAGCATAGGTTAGTAAAGAAATTGAAAATGAAGCAACCATAGAAGTAGAGAAAGACACTACACAGGAAGAGAAGCTAGAGCAAGAAGAGAAAGATCTCATGGCAGAGAAGAATGAATAGAACCAATATGGATGTGAAAATGTTTTTTCATATAAATTTAACATTGATTTTGTGTGTGCACATGTCAAAAATAACTGAGATGAATGGACAAAATTTGAAGAAGAATTAAAGTTCCTTGAAGCATGAATTGAAACACCATATTTTGATGATATCTAAATAGAAGTTGCAGAAATGAATGTGGAATACAGCATGGACTATGTAGAAAATGAAAATGTTATTGAAATTTCCATGTATTGGAGTAGATAAAATTAGATTACTAGCATTTGCATCTAATGCTGCAAAGGAAACGCCGTAAGGCATAGTATGCTTGGAAGAATATTGAAATGTGAATATGCTTTTGCGGGCTTTTTTGAAAGCAAGGGTTGATGATTTCGAGTTTTAATTTGAGGAAGCCATGCCGAACACTGCTGAAATGGAATGCAAGCAGCCATAAATATGCACTGAACCTGCCTAGAGACCTTTGTTTGCAGCTGGTAAAGACTGTGGAGTTAAAGGCGAGGATAAATGAATGAATCCATGCGAACAACAACCGGGCAACCATATTGACTTGGAAAGGGCTATTCAAACGGGAAATTAAAATATGAAGATATATTGAAAACATGTATTATACTCATTAAAATCAATTTTTTTGTCAACAAATTATGTTAAAACCCATTGACAATGAAATGGTTGTGAGGACATTAACTATCAAAATGGTATCGATCTTGAAACATCCATTTTTAAGTTTGAAATGGAAAACACAAATAGTTGTGAGGACAGAAACTATCAAAATGGTATTTGATGTTGAAACATCCTTTTCTAAGTGTGAAATGGATGTCTTTCTCAGAGGGAACGCCTTATGGCAATCCACTATACAAACAAGTAATTGCAATGGGTGAAAGGTTGGGGTCATGAAGAGTGGACTCAATTTTCAGACTCCCCACCTGAGATTCTTTCCCCAGTTCAGCCCACTCTCTCATGTATATGGTAATATATTCTTCCTTGATGGGAGAGGAAAATGAAACCCAGGCAGAGCATGGAGAGGGTGCTCAAGGGACCCATGAGAAAAGACCAGACTAAAATTTGCTCAAGCATGAGCATGTGACCAAACCACAAATAATATTGCAGGACACATTTTCTGCAAAGGCCTAAAACTGACATCCAAATTAGAGATTTGAGACATGAATTCCCCACTAGCATTAACTTGTCAAGAATTATTACTGAAGATAAATCATTGACCTCAAACCTAAAACAATAAGTTTTATGCAAGTCTATATAACATTTAACTCATAAACCAATGCACTTACTTATAAGGGGGCTGATCTCAGCACAAGAGATTCAGATGAACAAATCATCTTGCAGTAATAGTCTCAGCATTAAGCAATATCTGGCACAATCTAAGCAAGGTTTTCTTGGGAGTTAGGAGAATCCACCAACAACCAAGCAGAAGTGATGACATTTTAATATATTATCAAGGTCTAGAAAATATCTAATCAAGGGGAATCAGAAGTTAATTTTAATTGGAGACTCCTCAATCATAATTAGGAAGAGATGTGAAACCCAAGTTAATCCAGATTGTTAACAGGAGGTTAAGGGATCTCAAACAGTTTTATGTTTATAGAATAAAACCAGGTTTTGAGGGCCTGCGATAGCCTGAATAATACCATAGAAAAGGAGATTGTGAAAATAAGTGTTGGAATGCTGAGTATAAATGGTGGGGGTTCCTATCAAACTCTTACCTCCCATGATATTAAGTTCTACAAGCCATAGGATATGAATGCTAATGAGATTATGGAAAAATGGTGTGTCACTTTTGAGTTCACCAGATGGGCAGTAAATTTAGCCAGACCTTATCTTTCATTCCTACGTGTGTGGGGGAGGAACGAATAATTAAATGAAATGATGGGTCTGAGCAGTGAAGGTGGGATTTTCTATTTACTCATGTTTGATATCTGCAGGCACTAAAGGAATGACAACTCAGTTTGATTTTTAGATTTAATATTACTTTCCTCAGTTCAGTAGTCTGGTAAGGTCCAGTGGTTTGGATTTAACCCATCTTTCCAAGTGAACTGGGCCTCCAATATTGGATTCCACCTCAGTGATATGACCTCATTTGATCCAAATGGAACACACTTGTATATGATAATGTAGCCCTAACGTTCAACTTTTAGGTAGACTATGGCCTTAGTGAGTATGTTTTCTTCTAAATCCAGGTCTTACTACACATTGTAAGGAACTTGTTACCTGTGCAGTTGTTATTGGTGTAGTACCCAGATTGTTGGCCAAAAACCGCTTATCTTCACGAAGATCTGCATTGTGAATACAATTCACCACTGAATCAGCTTGACAAGTTAGATATGTGTCTCATAAAATGCAGAGCAGGCAGCAGAGGTTGGAATGTTTTCAAAAATGCAGAGCAGGAAGCAGAGGTTGGAATGTTTTCAAAAATGCAGAGCAGGCAACAAAGGTTAGAATGTTTTCAATCTGCTTTTGTAAAATGCTTGAACTGTGAGATGTCATCAGAGAATTCACCAATTTTACAAACATGACATGCTGACGAAATTCTTTCAGTGAGAAGTAATAAGTTAACTGTTCAAGATTATCATACTATCTGATTGAGAGGGAAATAGCAGGCAAAAGGTAAACATGATATAGCTAATTGCTTTATGTTAGTTATTCTGGATGGATTTGGAAGTCCTATGAATTTACTTTGGTAATTTCTGTACATTAATATGAACGAATAATTAAATGAAATGATGGCTCTGAGCAGTGAAGGTGGGATTTTCTATTTACTTATGTTTGATATCTGCAGGCACTAAAGGAAGGACAAGTCAGTTTGATTTTTAGATTTAATATTACTTTCCTCAGCTCAGTAGTCTGGTAAGGTCCAGTGGTTTGGATTTAACCCATCTTTCCAAGTGAACTGGGCCTCCAATATTGGATTCCACCTCAGTGATATGACCTCATTTGATCAATGGTATGCCTAGAAGTCACCGAGTACTTTCATTGGCATTGGGAAGTGCCTCAACATGAAGGTTATAAAAAAATGGAGGTCATAGGCACTATCTATTATGAAATTCTAGACTTGCTTCAAGATCAGAGGAGCACATGCCATATTGAGGATATAAAAGTGGCATTTTCTCACTACAGTAGCAAGATGACAAGCCCTATTGAATTTCAGCGCTACAAGAACACTAACCTATCAAAATTCGTGGCTCATCAAGACAGAATGCATCAAGAATTCGGAGGACATAAGTATTGCTAGGAGCTCACATCCTCTGACTTCTCTTCCAAAGATTCTATCGATTCTGTTAGAGTAGCAGTTAAAGATAAAGAAATAGGCCAGCAATACAACCAATGGATTTGTTATTGATTGAAAACTTTCTGCTGAGTTTCTTCTTCTTATTATACAGTCTTGTAGATTATGCCCTCCGCAAAATTACCATGATGTATGACCAATCAGCAATAATTTTCCTGTAGTTTTCAATGCGGAATTTATCTATCTGTGTGAAGAAAATGGCCAACAATATATGTGGCCAAACTTACTTGATGAGATCTATGTAGTCCATTCCTATTTCAAATGCTTGACTAAATATTGCTTCCAGTATTTGACTTCTGATTTGTTTATTTCTGTTTATTTCAATATTTTCTGTTTATCTTTTTGTAAATTTTATTTCAGATGTTTAATCAACAAAGTTTCTCTCAGATATCTCTTGCCTTAATGGAAGATGATCTTATTCCAAATTTTCCGAGTGACAAACTTTGGAATCAGATTCCATAATTTGGGAATGAAAGGTTTTTCCTTGAGAGAGCTTGGATAGTGATTACTGATTATTCCAGGTGAGGGCAGAGTCTTCCCAAAACCTCTGGTCTTGTGAGATCCTATGTGCTGGTACTGGCTGAAAAGGTCTATCAGATTTCTTTAGCTTTTTTGCTATGTGAAAAGAGTAATGTTGTTTATGTATGCTTTAGAAGTATTGCAGACATAGAAGGCCTGGATAAACTTTGTGTAATTTCTCTGCTACCAGTGGTTTGTTGTTAAGACTATAATGTACCTAAAAGCAAATGGCGAACCAATACTTCAATACTGATTTGACCTAAAATTAAAAGCAGAAATATAATAGACATCAAGCTCAAAATATCAAAAGTAAGAGCTAGAAGCATAAAATAAGTATTGGGCACACTCTCACAAGTTACAAGCAAGAAGATTGTGGGCTTTTCCATCAAGCATAATGGCTTAAGCCAGCAGCATAAAAAACATAACTGAAACCAAGTTCATATGATACTGAAGTTCCCAGTTCATACTTCAGAGAGAGGACAATAGCTTTCTCTAGCTCATCTATCTCTTCTTCAGATAATGAAACATGCATACCTCTGAATTATTCGGTAAGAAACAACCAGATGGTTTAGAAAGGTAATTCAGAGATAAATAATTGAACACATAAGACAAATTTTGAAAGGCCTAATTGGCTGTATTTATAAAAAGAAAAAAAGCTATTGCACATCCATGTTGTATTCCATAAGAAAGGTGGTACTTATATAACCCTTAGAATTCTTCGAGGGGACAGCTGAGCTTTCAGTCCTGCAAATGATGAATACACTAAAGAAATCCTCACTTAGTATCATCCCTGGACCCAGTCCTCCTCTATCCATTAAAGAACCCCGACACTTGAGAATTTAATTATTCTCATTTTCTTTGTCTAATGTTAAGGTCAGATTGGGCTTTATCAGGCCAGTGAAAGTAGGGTCACAATCAGGGTTTTTCAGGGTTTTATTCTCATTAAGTGACATGTTAGGGTTTTATTCTCTTAAGTAACATGTTTGCAACTTTTCCCCTTGTGGGCCAATGCACCTCCACAAAGAGGGCATTCAAATAACAGAAGCCATCATGTGTTCCACCTTTTGATAGGTGGTAGATACTCAGCAGATTAAAGTCTGAAAGAAGAATTGTAAAGTCATTCTCTTACATCTGAGTGTAGTACCCTTTTGAAGCATAACGCTCCTGAAAAATCAATATAAAAGCATTTCTCTAGACAGAATGCATCAAGAATTCGGAGGACATAAGCATCTATATAACATTTAACTCATAAACCAATGCACTTTACTTATAAGGGGGATGATCTCAGCACAAGAGATTCAGATGAACAAATCATCTTGCAGTAATAGTCTCAGCATTAAGTAATATCTGGCACAATCTAAGCAAGGTTTTCTTGGGAGTTAGGAGAATCCACCAACAACCAAGTAGAAGTGATGAAATTTTAATATATTATCAAGGTCTAGAAAATATCTATATTACAGCCAAGAAGATTCTGGGCTTTTCCATCAAGCATAATGGCTTAAGCCAGCAGCATAAAAAACATAACTGAAACCAAGTTCATATGA
Organism: Pinus taeda; assembly: GCA_000404065.3. Classification (NCBI taxonomy): domain Eukaryota; kingdom Viridiplantae; phylum Streptophyta; class Pinopsida; order Pinales; family Pinaceae; genus Pinus; species Pinus taeda. Next base: position 169,175 of record APFE031571007.1, read on the forward strand.
TACTGAAATTCGCAGATCATACTTCAGAGAGAGGACAATAGCTTTCTCTAGCTCATCTATCTCTTCTTCAGATAATGAAACATGCATACCTCTGAATTTTTCGGTAAGAAACAACTAGATGGTTTAGAAAGGTAATTCAAAGATAAGTAATTGAACACATAAGACAAATTTTGAAAGACCTAATTGGCTGTATTTATAAAAAGAAAAAAAACTATTGCAAGGTAATTCAGAGATAAGTAATTGAACACATAAGACAAATTTTGAAAGACCTAATTGGCTGTATTTATAAAAAGAAAAAAAACTATTGCACATCCATGTTGTATTCCATAAGAAAGGTGGTACTTATATAACCCTTAGAATTCTTTGAGGGGACAGCTGAGCTTTCAGTCCTGCGAATGATGAATACTTTTAACTTTAAGAGGCATGCACTGATTCCCTTTAACTTGGAACTAATTTTGGACAACTCTGCATTCCTAAAGAGCCCACCTCTTTCACACAAACACAACGCAGAGAAGCCTACGCAGAAACACTCAATTGGAAATCCACAATCCACATCTCTTTCAGTTTAGAGATGTTTTATGAATGACTTCTATTTCCTACTTAAAGTCTAGGCACTTTACATGAGGAAAGGATTGGTAACAACATAGTTCTATAGGAGTGTAGTTATTTCCATCAGAGCACATTAGACCAGGTATTCTCACATGCAAAACTAGGCACAACAATCAAGATCAGAATTAGGGTATCAGGGTTAGGATTTCTTACCTAGCCTATAGTGAACTGATTTAGGGTTTGTGATTGTAAATTCTAACTGATTTCCTTTTCTATAAAGGAGATATAGGATGGGCCACTCAGATGATTAGTGAGTTTATGTGTTTGACCTATAGCATTAGAGGCTATAGTTTTCCAGATATAATAAAACAGTGATGCAGATTTAAGATCTTTGCTTTCCATTATATTTTTGTAGTGTTTCCAGCAGCATGTGTTTCTAGATTCTAGTATTCAGAGATTGCAGTTTTGATAGGTTTCAGTTTTTAAGCTATCTAGGGCTTATTTATAATTTCAGTGCAGAGTCAGCTTATCATGGCTTGAGAAATATCAACATGAGACTACATGGTATTGAAGAATATTTGGCAAGCCAACATCTTCGCATGCTCATGAATTGTTCAGTCAAGAAAGACATCAAAAATAAGTCTTTGGTAAGGGATGTGCACTTGGCAGAGACAGCCCTACTCAAGTGTCATTCCACACTTGCTATGATCAAGAGGTAGGTCCTTAACCACTGGCTTCATGCTGACAGAGATGAAATCTGATCACGGTAAAACTCCCAATCCAAAAAACCAGTTTTGATTTAGGCTAAAGACATCAACCAACATACGAAACAGTAAATTAAAGAAACTTAACTACGAAGGGATATCTGAATAAAAGATACATAACATCCTGGCTATATAACGGTGCATATAAACACAGAACAGCACAAACGTTGAATTCAGTATACCATTCTGCATGAGCCCTATATCATAAATCTGAATACACAATTTTTTATAAACATTCATGCAATAACTAAGAGTGTAGGATGTCATTCTACGATACTCATGATTTTAATCGAACTTGCAATATCAAACAGAATAGAACCCGTTCAGGGTCCTATGTATGCATGCCCAAGTAAAAGAGACAAAAAGAAACAAAGAAGCTCTGGGCTGTGAAATTGCAAGTAGTTTATACCTCTATTAAACTTCTGGCCAAGTTGAGTTTCACAGTATACTGGGTATACTATACCTTTTATTCTTTTGTGGGGGGAGCATGGTATAGTAAGAGAGGCAAGCAACGAGGGACTTACATGTAGCTTTTCCAAAGTTTTTGTCAAGGAAGTGAAGATCCATACAATAAAGAAAGTATCAAGAACAGCGACAGGTAATACAAGGAAAGTCCTTGCTCTTCCAGAAACATCATTTATATTCCCAACATTTTCTACAAGCTCCAGTGCCTCTGAAGCCACAAAGTAGATTGCTCCAAGAAGAACCACTTTTGATGTAATTCCCCCAAGAGTAGGTCGCACCACACCATAACCCATAGAAACCACAAGAAGGAGAAGCCGAGAGACAGTCTTCTTAATAGCCATAAAAGTGATTGCCCAGGTAGTGATACTCATTGGTCTACGCCCAGTTGCATTAAAATTGGCATATTCGAAATACCACAAGGTCATCTCAAGCATTCCAAGGGATATCACTGCTGTTATGCAGTTTTGAAGCTGTAATATATCATCCCCGAAACGCACGTATTGCAGAAACCAGATAAGTCCAAGAATAAGGTAGGCTAAAGACAAAAACCCATAGAATTTCAATAAAGGTGCTAACCTGCCTGGCAAATAGCCTGTTGGATTCTTCCACACAGTTCTGCCATTGATAATAGTCCCTTTCAGATGGGGATCACAGAACATAAAATAAATATTGTACATGCCAGACTTTGTGATATAGATGGTGTCTGGCTGTTCCTTTGCTTCTAAATTATTCCCCTTGAAGACAAAGGGAATGGAGCGAGGCCAGTTTGGCTCATCAGCAGATCGGTGTACAATGATCTCCCCTTGTTTACAGCCTTCTAACTTGGCAAGGTCTGGAGTACAGCATAGTGTAGTGGCCCCATCATATGGATTGCCACTAATCTTGTACCTATCCTTTGTCTCGAAAATAACTTCTTCAATAAGCCCAGTGCTATGCTCCATTTGATCATGCTTAGAAGCAGATTCCTGAGTCCTGCGTAAAGTGATTGAATCAAACCTGCCAGATAGACTTATCAAAATCATGAAACCACCCTTTTACAGTTCTATTGCAGAAAGCCTACATATAATTCCATTGCCTAAATATCGAAAGAAATCAATATGCGCAAGAAATCTCATTTATCACAGATATTTGTGCAACCTTTGACTTGAGGAATCTTGGCAGCAAATGGACTCTAAAACTGACGATATACAAGTAACAAAACCACATGCTCAAAAATCAAATAGAAAAGAAAAACTGGGGCAAGAAAGAAGTGGAAACTTTCATAAGCTTGAGTTTCCCAAAATGATAGAGGTTCAAATTCCTCCTATACATTACAATGTGTCTCCACTTAAAACATGGGCAGAGCCGTGTGTGCCACTAAAGGAAATCGATTTTTGACAAGTGGTGAGCAACTGCCTTACAGAGTCTACAGCAATAACAAAAATTTTGTAATCAAGAAGACGGACAATGGATCAAGACGAGTCAGTGAAAAGAAACATTGTAGGAAACTGCAAAAACACCAGTGATTGAAGTTTTGAACTAAAACTGTTTTAGTTAAGCCTTCTAAGCCTTTGTTTTCAAAGAGATGTGATGCATTCTTGCCTTATGCAAATATGTGTGAAGGCTAGAAAAGTGCAACTGGAGCTTCACCATCTAGTGGAACTCTTAGAGCATTGGGGTTTGGTTCCCTATACTACAAGTAAGAAGCTCCCAACTTAGCATCATCAAGCTGGGCGCAGAAGAGATCCAAGCAGAGCAGACAGAGGGAGAAGGTCACAGAGAAGGCATTCTACCAGCAGAGGTCCCTTATTAGATGATAACTGGGGAGGTGCACCAAGCAGGGAATCAATTGCAGGGAGGCCTAGAGTACAAAAAGCTGATGGTTGGCCCAACTCACCTCCATGGGGAGGAAATCTTGGAGATCAGCCAGACCGTGGTGTGAATATGGGCACATATGTGATGGAAGGGTGGGGCACTGAACCACCCAATGTGGAAAATCCAGTGCTCCCCAGATGATTAATTTCCGCTTGCAGTACAGCCAATTACCCTCAACTTTCCAGAGGGTTACGCTTGATTATTTCCTGTTGTTACACAGCTATTAGTAGGGTCAAGTTTGCTCTGATATGTTAACCCTGTCCACTGGTGATTTTGAATTTTGAGCACGAGGCTTTCCTCTCTTGTTTTGCTGCTTGCAGAGTCTGTAATTTAGGGGGATGTCTATATCTCTGTAGTGCGCTACCATTTCAATTTCAAAGATAAAAAGGAGGAAGAACCTAAAACTGAAGTCCAGAGGATTATCAAAGCCTGATCCGATAAGAGTACCTAACCAAAGTAACTTGAAACAATTTTTAAAATGCAACCCAATAGGGAGAAAACTACGAAGAACCATAGACCCATTTTTTAATCAAAAAAAGGAAGAAAAGGCAAAGGATGAAATCCACATACTTGATGAACGACTTCCCATTGTCTATGCCAGTCCTATTGTCTGTATTCAAAGATGCATAAAGGCCCTCACTACCCCCATAGAAAACGAATCCGTTCCCTTGTGGCAAGAAGGCATCATCGGTGTAGTCGTGAATCGACCCATGAACTATCTCAGAACAGATAACCAACAGCAGCCCTGATAAGGCCAAACCCACCACTCTTCTGTACATTTTTAGCCCGCTCTGGCTACTACTTTACTTCCTCGATCAAAACATTTATTTAGGCACCTCGCTGCCTGCCCAACTCAGATTTCTCTGCACATTAATAGCAAGATGGCGAGAGCCAGAAACAATAAAAAGTGCCTGTTTATGCAGAGGAACCTTTCTGCGGAGGAAACGGTGATGATTGTATTAATTTTGTGAAAAAGGCATGGGATACGTCTGATTGATTGACAATGGGTAGCTCCCAATCTCCATTGTTAACAGCTGCTGTTGCTGTGAAATTCGGCCAAAGACGGCAAAGTTGGTCAGGAGATCTGCAATTCTGCTGTTGCTTATGCTCGCTACCGTGATTGTACCACTGAATGAATTTATCGTCGAGGCAGAGGTGGATTCTTCACATTTTATGTGTTTGAGATGGAGAACATTTTCATATTGTAGGTTGAGGTTAGCACAGATCTCGTGTAAATTTCAATATTGAATGTGTATTAAGTTGAGGTCAGCACAGATCTAGTGTAAATTACAAAATTTAATGTGGATTAAGTTGAGTTTAGCACAGATCTAGTGTAAATTACTATTTTGCAACAGGAACTGCAAGCCAAAACCGAGCTTGCTGAGATCCAACAGAAACAAATTGCGGATCTCCTCCAAGCACATGCAAAATTCAATTCAGATTTCAGATGGTATACGGTATACCTGTTGAGTCTTTGTATACCTGTTTAGTCTTTGACCTGCACTCTATGATGTATGCAGCAGCACCCTGATATGCAGCAGCACCGACCTGTTTCATTCAAAATGTACAAAACAGATCTGTAGTAAGAATAAATTTAAACAGATTCACAAGGCTACGCGGCCCTCATGCAGGGATGAAAGACAAAGACACGTTTCAGTCATTGCCAGAGTTTCATCGCCAGGATGCCTAACGTTTCATAGCCATAGCCAGATCCTCATTCTCTGCCTTCCAGCGGTGGAAAAAAAGACATTTTTCTATGAAAAAACATATTAAACCAACGGTGGAAAACACTCTAATCGTCTAACACAAAATCAATGGCTCACGATCGTCCACGTCACATTTTTGGAATGTCTTTCTCAGAGGGAACGCCTTACGGCGTAATGAAATTATGTTGCAGCAAATTGATAATGACTAAATTGATGATGAATAAATAACTATAGAAGATGACAAGTGGCAGCAGTCCACATAGGAACATATTTTTGAAGAGATAAACTACATCCATGGACATAGTGAAATGATTTTTCATGTTTTTATGATAAACAAAGATTTGGAAGAGCTGCAACAACAAATGGAGAAACTAAAATTTAGAACAAACAAAAAAATAAAGCAGTTCAGAGAATAAAAGGAGGAAAAAGAAATTCATTGCCAGAATCAATGTGAAAGTTTAGAGTCATTGTAACCCTAGCTGAGACTTAGAAGACCAATCATTTTTAAGTTGTGTTGAACCAAAATTAAATTGCCTTTAGTAAGTGACACTGTTGAAAATAATTAGGGCAGCCTGTCATTTAAACTTCACGGCACCCTGTCATTTAAACTGCACACCACCATAGCTTGTGGAGTTTCCAAAGGTCACCGCCACCATTACCTCAAAGAGCATGGAAGTAGCACTACTTCCATATCTCTTCAAATTCGAATGGGAAACACAGCCAAACTCGAGGAGCAACCAACTGACATAGTTGGTGTATAAAAGTACATGATTGAGCATGGGAGGAAGTATAGTCGAATTTGTACGCAGCTGTAGTTGCATCCTCGAGGTAGTTCTGTAGTTTGTTCTAGTCATGCACAACAAGTAGTTTTGTTGTAGTTTGTTTTGTAGGTTTGTAGTTAGATGTTGCATGCTCGACGTAGTTTTGTAGTTTGTTCTAGTCATGCACAGTCGAGACATAGAGTCTGAATCGTACGAAACCGTAGCTGCTTCATGTTCTGTTAATTCATCTGTAATTTTCATTTAGTTACAGGTTGTAGTTGTGTACTCTGAATTTATTTCAAGTCTTGTAGTTTGTTCTAGTCATGCACAGTCGGGACATAGAGTCTGAATTGTACACAACTGTAGCTGCTTCATGTTTTGTTAATTCATGTGTAGTTTTCATTTAGTTACAGGTTGTAGTTGTGTACTCTGAATTTATTTCAGGTCATGTTGTTGACTCTTTTTTTTTAATGCTCAGTAGTTTTTTCAAGTTTATTGTTCTTGGCTTCAGTGGAACAGTTGGTTTGGAGAGGAAACTCCTCTATATGTCAAAATTTCTAAGATGTCTTAGGATATGAGAGTGGATTCTTTAGGTGCTGACAAGAGGAAAGGGTGGTCTAATATACTATGAAATTCTCCATTCCACACTCAGCTTAAGTGCTTCGACCGGTAAGAGTTGGAGGATAAAATTTTACTTCGAACAATTTGATCAGAATGGGTTTCTTAGGTTTAAGGACCCTCAAATTTCACGCCATTTATTTTTTCAATTCTCTTTGTCGCAATGCATGTGGAATCATGTTTTTTATATTCTAAATTTCAAGAAAGGTGGTGCTTTATCTAGCTTGGAAAGCACTATCTATTGGCGGATTAAAGGTAAAGGAATTTGGAAGACGCTTTATTTTTTATGGCCTACGGCATATGGAAGGGTAAAAATAAAACAATTTTTGATGATATTGTGCCTGCAATTTTAGTGGTCTGTTCTAGGATTATTGGTTTTGCTGCAGAATTTATTGAGAATGAGAGGATACCCTCCTATAGTCAGATAAATCTGCCTCCTTTCTCAAATTCTAAATCAGTTGGTTTTCTTATGGAGGGCAACACAAAGGAATTTATGCAGGAGGGGCCATAATATGTCATAAAGGGATTCACGCTTGTACATGCAGATGCATATAAGGGTTAAAAACAAAATAAGAAATCATTGTTGTTGGATTCTCCTTTTAATGGCGACCTCCTTCAAAATAAATTGAAGTTATGATCAATTAGTTCAATGGTGTTTCAAAATTAAATGGCCTACTAGGTTGACACAATAGGCTGTTTGAGAAGGAACTTTGTGGACCTAGGGTTTAAGCATATTTATAAAGAATCCAATTAGAAAGATGATTATCTGTCTGTGAAAGTGCTTATCAATCAAGTTGGATTTAATCACTTTGAAGAAAGTGATGGTCACTAAGTTCTATGATATGGAAACCTCACATTGGGGCTTATTGATGGTCTCACTTAATTTCCTTGTACTATCTCCCTTTTCTCTTGATGAGGCTTAATTTGAGTTAGAGTCTTTTTCTTTTTTCTTATGATGAGTAAAATGGAGATGGAATATGTATTCAGAACTTTCTAGAGTCTTTTGCTTGATTTTACTAGTTTCTATGTTAGTTTCTGAAAGCTTTTCAAGAGTTTTATAATTTTTTTTTGGAAAAAGATATGGACATCTATGAGTTACATATTGCACTATGTATTTATTTTCACTCTAATGAAAAAGAGTTTACTCTTTTATGGAAAAATGTGTTCTGATTTATTTATATAAATTGATTTACAGTATTTATAACTTTTTAGATTAATTTAAATAATACAATTAATAGATTTTCTTTATTTCATTTCCTCTATATTTCTTTATAAAATTTTTATTTTTTAAATGATTTTATATAAAGAGAATAAAAAATAAAAATAAAAAATTAATAGCAAAAAATTATCGAAATAAAATATTAAATAAATATAAAAATTAATTTCCCTCCTTATGCAATTAATTTTATGAATTTATTATGATTAATATATGATGAAACCAATGCACTGTTATATAAATCTAACATGGATATGATCAGTTTAGTCTTGGATTGCTTATTGATCATGTGAGAAACGGTCTTTTATGCACTATTACATAAACCTAATATGTCTTTGATAGGTTATTTTTCGTCATTTGTGACATATTTGTTGGTCATTTTATTGTATTTTTCACGGATTGTTATATAAGTATAATATATCTTTGATAATTTTCCTTTATATTGAATTAATTTTCGTTTTTTTTTCTTAAACGAGAAACCATTTTTGATGTGGATAAGGTACAGTAATAGTTTTATATTGCTTAACATTAGAAATTCAATTGAAAATTGAAATCTATTTTCTATATTATTTGTTTGGTGGATTCAATTTCAAATTGATATTTATATTTAGTAAGACTATTAATAATTTCTATTTTTTAAGTTATATTGTGTGATTGTTTTCTTTAACAGTTATTTCAAAAAGTATTGGTTTTTTGGTTTAAGTATGTGTGATATTTTTAATTTTTAAGATTATTGGTATTATTATGTAGATTTTGATTTTTACAAGGAGTTTATTCTTATTATTTAAGAAGTTGTTAAAGTTTAAGTTGGTTGAAAGATTTTCTCCAACTAATTATCTTCCTAGTTTGGTGTGAGATTGAGATATTTTCTCAACTAAAGGGTTGTGTCTAAGATAGTTTTTCTATTTTGAGACATAGATTCATGTATTTATATTCATAACATTATTTTGATTAATGTGTATATCTTGACCAAATTTCCTGTGTAATAAATATTTTCTCTCAAACTTACAGTGTAGCTAACTCAATATGAAGTGAAGGTTGTTTTGTTAAAAGTTTTGACTCTAACAAACAAAAAGGTAAGTATGGAATTCCAAGAGAAACATTCAACATAAACGTTGAAGAAACTAAGGTAGAAGGCATAGACAAACACAAGAAGTTTCTGCATTATTCCAAGACCAGGAAGACCATGTTTTTCATGTACCTTTTATTGATATTTTTAGTGTTTCAAAATGTTTATGATGTAAAAATAGTTCCATATTATGCATAGTGTGAAGTGTTGTATGGGAAATGAGTTCCATTTATAATTTTCCCCCCTGAATTGCTTGTGGTTTACTGCATTATAAATTTTCTTTAGCATGTTCATAGAAAATGTAAGAATAAGATGGATACATCATGTATCCACAGTACTTATCTAAGTAGTTGGTGAGTGCAGTAAATGACACCCATGTACCTTGATAGATGGAAGTAGATCCATAGGAAGGTCAGTTAATCAATCTTCATGGTTATATTGATCTTAGTTACTGGAGTAGGAATATTTTCTAGTTGATCTAAGGTTGCAATGTTATGATTTTATTTTAGCCTGTAAGTGATGATAGTTCTTGAAATGAAGGGAGGACCATGGACACATTCAAAGATGAATGTGAGTTGTATTTTTGTTGCCACTCAAACCAAGTGTTGATTCCAAGCTAAATGTTTGGGGTCAAATGATGAATTTCTAGCAAGAAGGATAGAGAAATCCTCAATATAGCAAACATATTTCTAGATATTGGTCCAAGAAAAGTTGGTAACATTGTCTTTGGAAACCTTATGGTAGTAGAGGAAATTGGACATTAGTTCTTGAAACAATAGAAGCTGGATGGTGATGGATAAATCATGGTAAATAATTATAGAGTCTTGTCCTTATCTTAATGACAATCACAGTATATTTGTAGAAAATATTTATGTCATATTTAACTTTACATATCAGTCCTTGGAATGTTTGTAACTTGTATTTTCACTAGTTGGAGTGTCATTGTATACATATCTATATAACACGAAAAAGGCATGTCATTGTAAGAGCTAGAGAGAGATGCATACCCCTTTAACATGTGTCCCTAACATTGTCTACTCATGTCATTGTAAGAGCTAGAGAGAGATGCATACCCCTTTAACATGTGTCCCTAACATTGTCTACTTTTGTTTAGTGGTCTTCGTTAGGAAGTTATTTAACACATGGAGGACTTGACCACATGTTCGATGGATGATCTACGACTGGTCCATATTGTTGGTTGTAGGATTTGGGAGTTGAAATTTTACTTCTAAGGGGAGCTCATCAAGAAGTTCAATGAACCATCTATATGAAGTACATCCTACTATAGACCAATAGTTGTAGAAGTTAGGTATCCATCCTTTGGGATGAGTGGTTGTTCCTTTCTATCGAAGCCAACAATTTGATGATGTGAGATTATTAAGGGATAAAGTCAAAATAGGTTCAACCAAAGGTAGACTTTGCATATGAAAAGGCCCCTCAAGTCATCATGAAGATTTTGATGTAGAGAGGAAGACATTAAATACCTCAACACTTGAAGATTACAACAAGTATCCATTAAGGGGGAATGTTGGAGTATGTAACTCCCACATTTCTTAAGTTTATGTGATCATTTTTAATTATTTATATTATTGGCCATCATTATATAGAGTGCTAGTCTCTATGAGAATGCGTAATATTTAAGAGGTGTTTGACGCCTATTTGGTTTAATGGTTCTTTTCAATGAGCTAGCTTCCTTTTTTGCTATGAGGTTGAGATTTTTTTTCAACTAAAGAATTGTACTCATGAAAATTTTCCTATATTTAGAGATAACATTATGTATTTATGTTTGTAAAATTAGTTTGATTAATGTAGAGACCTTGACATAATTTTTTATGTAATGAATATCTACTCTCCAACTTAATAGTAGGAATTTCCATAGGTTCCTACCTTCGAATTATTTCTTTCTTCATCAACTACTCACTCGTGTAGGTCAATTTACTTCTTGTCATTGAAAAATAATATTTCTTGTGGAATATGGGTCTTCTCATAGGTCGTATGTGGATCTACTGGGTACCTTAATCTTTAGCTGCTTGACTTAACTCATGACCTAGTCATTGTCATTTACTTAAATCGACTTCTGTTTTTTCTAGTTGAAGTATTGGATATTCCAATTGTAGGGGAGAAGGATCAAATAAAAATGTCATTTATACCACATGGTTTACATCTCTTTTTTCAATATTTCCGTTTTGGTACAAGATTCGATTAGAAAACACTTCATTATTTAAAGAAGATCAAGATTGCAATGGAAGAAGTAAAATCTGTATTTCTTTGTTAGTGACACATTGACAATGTGCATGTAGTGGCAGATTAGTTGGATTCATTCATGGGATAATCTCAATTATACTATAGAAGGAGAATAGCTTTGAGGGATAACATTGGAAGGGATTTCCCATATTTTTTTATTTTTTTATTCTTTATTTTTTTCAAGTATATGATCAATTTCTGATTGACGGAATTTATTGGAAAATTAAATATGTGCACATGATATCACCATTTTAAGAAAGTATATGATCAATTTGTGATTGACAAAATTTATTGGAAAATTAAATGTGTGCACATGATATCACCATTTTTTGTAATTTGAGGCATGGATATTTGATATGCTTTAGAACCATAAGTCGGCCTTATTTTAAAATTTGTGGTTCATAGATAGAACTCAAAATGGGATTAAAAGAATCCACTAAGATTGGAAATAATATATCTAGATGGTGATGACGTAGTTTTAATAGCATGTTATCAAGAAGATGGATATGAGATGATATTTGGTACATGTTGCAGGAATATACTACCAATGATTTCCTAAGTAGCAAAGATATAATTGACTCACAATTATCTTCTAGGTAAAGTTTTAATAGAAACAAAATTGTTAATTGATTTCTTAATTATTATTGAAAATAGTGCAACTACGTTCGGTCCTCATAATATCAAATATTGTAATGATGTAATTTTGTGTCAAGAAAATTTATATATTTTTGCTTGAGACATGTGTTTCATGCTCAAGAAGTTTCATGGTCTAGTTGTGGCTCCATTTGAGAGTCTTAGGATGAGTCATGTAAAATAAAGACAATCATATATTGCTACACGTGTAAATGTAATTATTGTAAGTGAGAAGTCCTTATAGATCATCAATGAAATACTCCAACAGGTAACCATTGAATTGATGCAAAGAAATCACTTGAAATAATTCATTTCGAAAATTCTCGAAGCCTCTTATTATGTCACCCTAATCAAGGGATCATGTCATCCTATACATGAGGAGAAAATCCTATATAAAGGCACCGTTGATACGGCCTCAACATACATACATTCTCATTCATTAATGAAGTTAAAGTGAAGTAAAAGGGTCGAAGGAAAGGTAGTTGGAGTCAATGAGGAAGTTTGTTCCCTCATTCTAGTCCATCATCAACTTTCTTCACATGTGTGACATTATGGTTTGATCTAGGGCATCTATTATGAAACGAGCTCAAAATAAGATAGAAAATATAGTTGTAAGCCTTGGAATTTAGCCTCTTTGAGGGGGCAACCTCCTTTACATTACACAAATCAAAAATTCTTGGATGATACAAATGACAAAACCTCCTTTCTATATATAAGAGTCTAAGGGGTCACAATATGTCCATGCTGACCTAAAAATATTAATATAAAGGCACAAAAATAACAATAGAGGGATTCTATGGGGCATAGTAATAAAAATATGGGGATAATAGGGGCATGACAATATTAATAAGCGATACAACTACAATAGTAATGGGGGAATCACTAGTATTATAGGGACCTAACATGCCTCTCTCCTTCAAAAAAGTGTTGTCCTTAATGCTTGAGTAGTTTTTGATGCTTTTGTATAAAATTCTCATCTTCCCATGTGGAATCTTGAGTGGATAAGTTATTCCACTTTAAGAGATACTCTGAAATAGATCGATTTCTTAGTTGTCGAGTTCCCGTTTCTCTCACTGCTTCCAGTTCCAATATAATTTTTCCTTCCTCGTCAACTTCTGGTAATATTGTTTGAACTGGGAGCTTGTCACCTATAACCTTCTTTAAACATGAAACATGGAAAACTAGGTGCCCTCGAGAAGCTGCAAGAAGCTCCAATTTGTATGCCATAGTAACAATCTTTTGCAACACCTTGTACGGACCATAATACTTTGGTGACAGTTTATTATCGCTTCTAGCTTGCTTGAGGGACATTTGTTTATATGGTTGTAGTCGTAGGAATACCAGTGACTTACATGAAAACTTCTTTCACTACGATGTTGATCTACCTGTTGCTTCATTGTATTCCCTGCCAACAAGACGTTATCCTTTAAGAGTTGGAGAACTTGTTGTTGATGGTCAATGTGATGTTCCACTGCTTGAACCTTATAATTTTTCTTAAATATGATGTGATGGATGGTCGCCGATATCCATAAAGTGCCATAAATTGGGTAATTTTTGTTACAATATGGAAGGAAGTGTTATACCACCATTTAGCCAGAGGCAACCATTTGACCCATTGTGTCTGTTTATAATATGTAAAGTAATGAAGATATCCTTCAAAACATTTGTTTACTATCTCAGTTTTCCCATCACATTGAGGATCATAAGATGAGCTATGAGCTAACTGAGTACCAAGACAAGAAAATACTTATGTCCAAAAATTTCCAGTAAAAATGGTATCTCTATCACTTACAATAATCTCTAGGTTTCCATGTAGCTTTTGAATTGTTTCCATAAATGCCTTAGAAACTGTACTCACTTTAAATGCATGTGATAATGCAGAAAAGTGTGCATACTTGGTAAGTCTGTCAACTACCACCATGATGACACTCTTTCCCTCATACTTGGGTAAACCTGTGATAAAATCCATTGAAACCTCCTCCCAATGTTGGCTTGGAATGGATAAAGGTTGTAATAGATCTGGTGTCTTAATTGTTTCAGCTTTATTTTGTTGGCATACCAAACATTCTGCCACAAACTTTTGAATATCCAATTTAAGGCCATCCCAAAAAAATTTGTTCTTAACCGTGTGGCAAGTTTTTAAAAATCTGGTGTGCCCTCCTAAGGGAGAAGCGTGCAATTCCAGAAGAATATTTTGTTTGAGTTGGGAATTATTACAGAGGTAAAGCAATGTTTGTACCATAATGAATCATTTTTCGAGTTAAATGTATCAATTGTACTGGAACCTTATTGTAACTTTTGAATAAGTTCCCACACTTCTTCATCATTCTTCCATTCCTCCCTTGCTTCGTTTATACAATCTCGTTGGATAACAGAAATGGTGTGCAACAATGCTTCCACATCCTCATCCTTTCTTGAGAATGCATGAGCCACAACATTTTGCTTTCCTTTTTTGTATATGATTTCAAATTCATAGCCCAACATCTTTGTGACCCATTTTTGTTGTTCTTCAAAGGATAATATTTGTTCTAAAAAGTATTTAAGGTTATCATGACTTGTTTTTACCTTGAAGTTTCTTCCCATAAGGTAGGGTTGTCATTTCTTAAGTGCATGTAATATTGCCAACATTTCCTTCTTATAAATAGTCTTTTGTAAATACTTTCCCTTGATTGGACAACTTTCAAAAGCAATGGGTCTTTCATCTTGCATTAAAACAATACCAATTCCATTTCCGAAAGCATCACACTCCACAATAAAGGTCTTTGTGAAGTCTGGTGTAGCTAAGACCGGTGCTTGGCACATTGCCTCTTTAAAATGTTGGAAGGCCCTTGTTGCTTCTAGAGTCCATGAAAATGCATCTTTCTTCAACAATGTTGTTAGAGGTGCTCCTATTTTTAAATAATTCTTAACTAACTTGTGATAATACCCTATCAATCCGAGAAATTATCGCAAATGCTTTATGGATGTGGGGATTTCCCATTCCTTAATGGCTTTAATTTTGCTAGGGTCTACCTTAACTCCTTCATCAGATACAATATGACCCAGATATTCCAACTCTTGTACTCCAAAGAAACATTTGGATCTTTTTGCATATAATTATTTCTCATCCAATAGTTGTAGCACCGTGTCAATTTTTTCAACATGATCCTTCCAAGAATTGTTGTAGATTAGTATATCATAAAAAATTACTAACACAAATTTTCTATGGAAAGGTTTGAAAATGAAATTCATCAAACCTTGAAATGTAGAAGGTGCATTAATAAGGCCAAAAGGCATGACCAAATACAAATAGCAACCCTCATGAGTTCTAAATGTTGTTTTCGGAATGTCTTGAGTCTTCATTCTGATTTGATAATATCATGAATGAAGATCTAACTTGGTGACGTAAATTGATCCATGCAATTCATCCAATAATTAATCAATGACACGAATGGGAAATTTATCTTTAATAGTGATCTTGTTGAGCTCCCTATAATCTAGACACATGCACCATGATCCATCATTCTCGTGCACCAATACTATTGGAGTAGAGAAAGAACTTTGGCTAGGTTGAATTATACTAGCCTCAAGTATTTCTGCAACCATACGTTCAATTTGACTCCTTTGGGCATAGGGATATCTATACGGCCTGTTGTTTGGAGGAACACTTTTTGGAATCTAATGAATAGCATGATCATGATCACGAATAGGTGGGAGACCTTTGGGAGTCTCAAGTACCTTGAAATGATTGTCCAAGACTTTTTGGAGATCTGGAGAAATAGATGATTCCGATGTGGAAACATCTAGCGAACATAATTGTGCAATTACACATCATTGTTCCTTTTTTAGAAGCTTTGTCATGCCGTTAGAGCTTATTATCTTTCCTGGTTTCCGTGAAATACCCTTTAATTCAACTTCCTTTCCTTCAACATAAAATTTAATGAAAAGTTCTTGAAAGTTAAAAGCTATTATACCCAAGGTTTGTAGCCATTGGAATCCTAGTACAACATCAACACCTCCCATTGGAATGGAAAACATTGGGCTATTCAATACATATTCGCCCATAGATAGCTTGATATTATGGCACTTTCTAGATAAATTTATCGTTCTTACATTTGCAACCATCACTTGACACTGTGGTGCTGGATATAGGAAGCAATTCAATTCTTTTACTATCTTACAATGAATAAAATTGTGGATACTTCCTGAATCAATCAACACTATTACCTTTTTCTTCTTGATATGTCCTTCTATCTTGATGGTTTGAGGAGTGGTAATTCAAGCCAATGCATTACAAGATACGGTCATATTCATTTCTTCTTTATCTAGGCTTTGTTCCTAGAGTATATCCTCTTCTTTTGACTTTTATTGTTCCTTTTCTTCTTCCTCTTCACAATCTATGTAGAATAATTTCTTCTTAGCACACTTATGACCATTAGTGTATTTGCTATCACAATAGTAACAAAGCCCTTTTGCTCTTTTTTCTTCCAATTGTTGTGGTGTCAACCTTATAGGTTGTGGAAGGCTACGGGAAAGAATACATCCATCTTTATAGTTGTGAGTGGTAGGTTTCCTAGTTGCCATAATTTTGCTTTCCACATTTCTTGCTAACTTGAATGCCTTCTGTAATGGATCAGGTTCCCAAAGGCGAACATCATGTTAGATATTATCATTTAAAGTCCCTATGAACACATCAATCCTATCCTCTAGAATATATTTTACCCTTATGTTCAATTTTTGGAACTCCTCAATGTGCTCCATCATTGAACCTTTTGGTTTGAGACTTATCAATTGGCTAAAAAAAATGTTGGCTTTTGTATCCTCATAATGTGTTGTCATTTCTTCTGTAAAAGTTGCCCAAGTGATAATTTATTTACGAGAGCAAAGCCGTTGATACCATACAGACTGGTTTGGTTCCAAATATAAAGTTGCAATACGTACTTTTTGTGTGTTTTGCAGATTATTGAGATTGAATGATTGCTCCATCTGTAGTATCCATGTTATGTGATCCTTGCCATCAAACAGCCTCATATCAATTTTTGCAATATGGTGGGTCTTTGATCCAATATTAGAGTCTATGAAATCATGATTAACATTTCTTTTGTTCTCATCATGAGTTTCTTTTACTACACTTTCACCATTAGTAACCATTTCTTGTCGCAACTTATTCAAATTTATCTTCAATTCTTCCATCTTATAATCCATGCTATCTATTTTAGCGTCCATGCCATTCATCTTAGCTTCCATGCCATCCATCTTAGATTCTATGCCTTTCTTTAAATAATCCATCTTAACTTCTATGCCTTTCTTTAAACCATCCATCTTAGCTTCTACATCTTTCTTTAAACCATCCATCTTAGATTCTGTTACTTTTTGTGCAAGTGACATTTGTTGCACTTGCTCTCATAATTTTGATATATCATGTTGCATTTCTTCCTCTTCTTCATGAGTCATGCTAGAACTTTCAGGTTTCTTACTAGGTGTTTGAATTTTCTTTGCTCAGGGCATTTATTACTAATAATAATGCTTTACTATGCTCTTTGAATTCCTTCAAACTAATTTTTCAAACCAAGCTTATGCAAAAATTAAAAAAAAAAACTACACACCCTTTTTCACTTTGTAGGAGCTCGATATTGAATCTGATGTATTTCTATAATTTCGGATCTTCCAGTTCTGAAATCGTGACCTGCAGTAGCCCTGTGTGTCCTCCTCCAATGCCACTAGTCTGATTGTATTTAGATTCTCCAAGGAATATTTATGCACAATCTCCCAAGGTGACGTGATTATAGACCTTTCCAGATAATCGAACTTGTATGAAGTGCCACATATCACTGTTTTGACCTTAGTATCTAAAAAATATACACAAGAAACTACAGTCTGTTGTCTTTCTGAAACTTCTTATGAAATTTCAATTTGATGCTCGAAACAAAAGTTATGATGATTTTCCGAAGGTCATTTGTTACGAATGTAGTTGAGGAGTCTACAAAAAGGCCAACTTCTTCAGATAATATCTCCTCAAATATAGTGCAAAAATCTCTAAAATTTGGAACTGAGGTTCAGCACAATTTCTTCTCAAATGGGTTTTTTGTTTCACTTCTGAAACATTGCAGAAAAAATTTATAGCAAAAATGTCATGATGACCTATTTGGAGTAGCGAAACCCTAGAATCCAAAGCTCTGATACCAAATATTATGAAACCAGCTCACAAAAAGATAGAAAAGATAGTTGAATGCCTTAGAATTCAACCTCTTCGAGGGGGAAACCTCCTTTACATTACACAAATGAACAATTCTTGGACGATACGAATGACAAAACCTCCTTTCTATATATAAGAGTCTAAGGGGTCATAATATAACCAAGCCAACCTAACAGTAATAATATAAAGGAACAAAAATAGCAATAGAGAGATTCTATGGGGCACAGTAATAACAATATGGGGACAATAGGGGCACAACAATATTAATAAGGGATACAACTACAATAGTAATGGGGGCATCACTAGTATTATAGGGACCTAACAACATCACTTTATATGAGTGTGTTATTGGGTTAGAGGTCCGATCATGCCACAGTTTGACAAAGGAAACCATTTCCAAGGAGATTAAAGTCATCAAAGGCATAGAAGAGCCCTAAGTCTCCTAGCACTTGAGTCTATGTCCTAAAGCAGAAGGGTTTTTCTCGCTGCTCTAGAACAATCACTCCTTTGGCATGGATACATCTCAGATCAAGCTCAAATGAAAAGGATATTATATGTATGATGGATCTACAGTAAGTACAAGGATAAGAGCAAGTTAGATGAGCCTGTCCTAGACCATGTTTGATGACTATCATACTCTTATTGTAGACCCTCTATACTATTTAGAATTACACAAGGAGACAATCTATTTTCATACATGTTTGGAGGTATTGTCATTTGATGTTGAAGGCATTGTTGAGCCAAAGTTTGGGTCTTGGAGTTCCTTCATAATGTTTCTATAAGAAATAGTTCAATTTTTTTTTCCTCTCACAATTTGGAGAGGTTGTTTCCCTAGCTTGGTTGGAATATCTTATGTACTTATGTATTTTTGATCTTTTTGTTTTGATAGCTGGTTGATGATAATAACTCATGTTAACGATATGAAGAAGAATATAAAGAATTAATATCACAATTAGTTACCATAGTTAAAGAGAATAAAATATTTGAAATTCCCTAAATTTCTCAACATGATATCAGAGAGGGAGTTCTGCTAAGGGCATGAAAGAGATCACCTCCATCCTGAAGAAGTTGGTAAGAATTGGATCACTTATGAAGAGCGTCATATGCCAAAGGATCAGCCAAGTATGGGTGAGTGAAAAAAGGTAGAAGAAGAACTCACAATTCCTCTCGGAAATTCTATATGGATATAGGAGGAAGTCTGCACTACAGGAGAACATACCTCTACACCTCTGATGGAATAATAAGGAAAGCAAGAAACTCAGATGGGTACAGGGATCTGATCCATAGTCTCAGTAATAAGTATAAATACAGTGATGTGAAATTTCAGTATTGTTACAATCTTGGCATAGTTGTGAACGAGGACATACAGTCTTGGTGGATATCATAGTATTCAGATTTGCCTCCTAGTAATATTGACATATATCTCAGTACAACATTGTTATAGCCTTTACATATTGAAGAAGATCCAAGTGATGTGTCTCTAAGTGGTCTTGGTATAATGAGAAGAAAACTCAATGAATGTAACCAGGGTTACAACATAATTACTATCTCAATATAATAAGAAAAGGGTGACAAGGATCATGAAAATTTTTAATGCGCTCTTGTTATGATCACAATCAATGTGATAATTAGCTCGACTAGAGTACAATGATGGAGGTATGATGAATTAGTCATCATGATGATTGTCATAGTGAAGATCTCAACAGACCTTGTTGGCATAATGAAGCAGTAGCAATAAAGATCTCAGTGCAAGGAATGTACACACTCTCTCTCTCTATATATTTATGATTTATGTCTCGAAAGAGTTGTGATCCCATAGTAATACATTCACATCATACACCATCTCAACATATTGTTAGTGAACAAGTCATACCACCTAAACGAAACCATGATATCAGTCTCAGCATTGACTATGAGAAGATCTTGGTATCGCTATCATATATATATATATGAGAAGATCTTGGTATCGCTATCTCATTGTTATATTTATGGCTTTGGTAAAAGCGTAGAGATGATCTTAGTAAAAGAATAGTAAATTTCTCAATGAAGATGTGACAATAAAATAGTAGTCATGATCTTGTTCTTTTATTAAGACAAGGTCATAAGCATGATATCGACTATGATGAAGGCAAGGTCATGATCCCTATCTCGCTATAGCTATTAAAAGGACCTCGTTGTTACAATCTCAATAAAGGTATAACAATGATGATCTCACTGAAGGAGAAATAATGATGATTGTAGTGATGGTGCAATAATGACCTAACTAAAATGATAGAAGAGGTACTCCCTAAAATGTAGTAAAATAGGTCATCTTCATGAGATTTTAGCTGGGAGACCCAAGAAATATCATAAGAGGAAAATCATTTATTTTCTTAATAACCAAGATGTCAAGTGTCATTGGAACAAGGAATCTTCCTCATATAACAACTTATGGTACCTGTGCAAAATGAAAAAGGATAAGTTATGGACAAAAGTACTGAAGGTTAAAAGACTAAAGCATGGGAAGGGAAGTTTGGTCCTCAAACAAGACTTTTTAGTATAGTTAAGATTCAATGTTATGGGAAGATTATGGAAAGAATCTCATATCGCTGGAAGCAAAGAGGAAGTAACAGGCCTATAATATGAGTGAGATGTTGTCGCTCACAAAAGGGTCATATCACAAGCTCCAAATCTCTTGTAGATGTGTTCATGATGATAAGATGCATCATGGCATCATGGACACAGGAGCTCATAATCATGAAGGACAAAATTCATGGAAATCGAGCATGAAGGACATAGCTCTTAAGAATCTCATTGGACAGTAAATGAAAGGACAAGAAGTCAAAAGGGAAAACATTTTCCATATGGAGACATGAAAGATCCTTAAGACTCTCTAATACAAGCCTTAGCAAAGGATCCTCTAATATTGGAAGGAAGCAAGTGTTTCAATAGGAAATCCCACTTTTGGACTTCATGATAAGATCATTCGATAACTTAAGAAATGAATAAAATCTAGGGATTGAAGATCTTTTCAGTTAAGGAAGCTGCTGGAAGAAGCCTAGATAACCTAGACGTATGTATGGTTGTATTGGTATTTAATATTGTAGGGTCGTCATATATGGTTGCAGGTAACATGGATCAAGCATGATCAAATGGAAAAGGATCTCCTCCTCTGAAATGATGCAGAAAGGAAAAAGTCACAGTAGATGAAATCAACATAATATGTCCTCATGTGAAGTATGAGGTGGTTGACCAAAATTAAAGAAACTCTGATTGAAAGATCCTAAAGGTGTGAGGATGGAAGATATCATGAAATATGCAACCATGAGGAAGGAGATCAACATCCAAAGGATCAAGAAGATTTGACCAAGAAATCCCCCGAAAAGAGGTGAGACTCTGATGAAAGTCTGAAAAGATGAAGACGCTTGATAACATATATTGTTGGGACATGTGGCAACATGCATGCAAGATGCTGATATATACAAGAAGATATCACTGGAAAAGGCCATCACCAAAATGGTTGTATGTGATTTTTTTTTGGTTTCTAACCTCTTGGAGAAATTCTGGCTATGTGTGCACGTCCAAGGTTAGGAGAGTTGTGTAGAATGTCACAAATGTGTACCCTGTGATCTAACGAAATCACTGTTAAAGGAAAGAGAGGATAAATGGCCCTATTAAGAAAGTCCTAGATGTAAAGCCAAGGAGGATACTTTCCAGGAAATAAGGAATGACATATGGAGGAAAGTGATGGATGGTTGAACCCTAGTCAACTAGAGTACCCTATAAAGTATTGATGACTCAGTCCCTGGGTAAGTGGGAGCTCTGGGAGGTTTCTATGAGTAAATGAACTTGAGTAAGTTTCTGAGTGAAAACAAACTTGCAACTAGTCCCTCATTAAGAGGGAGAGTTAGACACAACATTCTTGTCTTCAGTTTGGAAGAAAGAATGGAGGATTGTGTAATTGTCTGGAATCCAACACTTTATGAGGGTATGGTAGGGAATCCAAGACAAGAGTTGGCAAGAAGACCAATATTCTTGAGGGTGGTAACCCAAGGTAACAATAGTCTTAGTAGGGCATACTTAGAGAACACCTAGGTGGGTATGACCCTAAGAGATATAATGATGATACATGTCTGTTAGTCATTTGTATCGCCAACATTGTGTGCTTTGATCTATTTGAGAGATAGAGTTGTTAGTCAAGGCCTTTCTATATGGAAACAATGTTGGTTGAAATGATGCTATAAGAGATGGATAAATATTTTGAATCTTTTCTTATGAGAACTCTTGTATTGAGAATGTCCATGTACCATGTATGAATACCTCCCTAGTTAAGACGGTGTGTTGAAAATAACGCAGCTATGTCAATCTTCATAATATCAAAATATTGTAATGATGAAATTTTGTGTCAATAAAATTTCTGTACTTTTGCATGAGACATGGGCTTCATGCTCAATAAGTTTCCTAGTTTGGTTGTGGCTCCAATTGATAGTCTTAGCATGAGTCATCTAAAATAAATACAATCATGTATTGTTACACTTGTAAATGTAATTGTTGTAAGTGAAAAGTCCTTCTAGATCATCAATGAAATACTCCAACAGCCACCCATTCAATTGATGCAAAGAAACCACTTGAAATAATTCATTTGGACAAATTCTAGAAGCCTCTTATTATGTTGGCCTCATAAATGGATCATGTCGGCCTAGAGAGGAGGAAAGCCTATATAAATGTAGTGTTGATACCTCCTCAACATACATACCTTATCATTCATTAATGAAGGTAAAATGATCCAGGTGGATATTGGTGGCCACATACTAAGACCACTTGGAAGCCTGCCATTGTTTCTTTTAGCTTTTCAGTTTCCTTAACTGTAGCGCAATTTACTATTTTTAGCTGTTTTTCATGTCCTGAACTTCCGAAGCCATTTTAAGGCCCTAAACGATCTCCTTTGGGAAAACTGGGAGGAACATGGGTCGATGGATCAATGTTTCTCTTCTTGAAGTTGTATTTCTTGGATAGATCTTTCTAACGAGATATTGTGCATGTCAAACAATGATCGTATGCCAAAGTTACGACCTTGGGAAATTGATGTAGCAATTTACCCAAACTGGGCCCACAATTTGGCATTTCATCTTCTAGTGTTAGGTTTCTGGATGTTTAGGGTTTTCCATTGTTTCTAAAAAATAAATAGGCCTTTGAGCCTCATTGTAACATAGTTCAGAGGCATGTAACTACCACATCTCTTCTCAGAGAAAAGCTACCATTTCCCTAGCAGATTTATTTCCATTTCTGTTTGTAAGCATATTTCAGTATTTTACAATAATGAAATGAATTATTATTTCTGCTACATCTCTATATTTATGGTTATATCTATAATTTGTTGCATTCCCATTTAAATCTGAATCATTGGTAATAGAGAAATTTGCTTTATCTCTGTTTTTGTTTGCATGTCCCCAACAAGGTGGGGATATAAGGAGTTAGAGTTTGAACTATTCCAACTTTTCTAAGACTAACCTCGCAAATCCCAATGGCCTCCCATGGCAGATGAAAAGAAAGATGAGGGGGTGGAGATCCTATCAAAATTTTTCTTCAAGATGCCCTCGAGCGGCAAAGGAACGAGATGATGGAGAACTTTGCCAAGATCCTTCAGTGGCTACCCAGAGGTGACACATCGGCTTGCAAAAACTACTCTGGAAATACCACACCCTTTAAGGTACAAGTTAATTTTGAATCCCCATCTTTGAGTGTGAAATATATGCAAATGTCATAGATAAATGGTTAAATATGCTAGAAGGGTATTTTTCTGATCATGATTTTTCAAGTCAAGAAAAGATTATTTTTTCTCTTCTTAAACCAGCCCCCCACATCAAGGATTGGTGGGAAACCTACTGTGAGTAGAAGGATGAAAGTATGGGCTCACTATTTTTGGTTGCACCCCCTTCGAATTCGTTTTGGATTGCCATCAAGGACAAATACTACCCTGTCGGAAGCTATGAGGATTAATACGTAAAGTGGACCACACTACGGCACGGAAGGGACGAAGACATTCCAAAGTTTACCAATATTTGCCAGACGCTCTGCGCAAATTTAGGTGTCAAGGATTCAAATCCTGTTTTGGTACTGAAATATCATGGTTGCCTGCATAAGTACATCTAGGAAGAAATAGAACTCCTGAACATCTCCTCGCTCGGCATGGCATAGTAATCGCCATGAAGGCCGGGCAAAAGTTTAAAAGGAAGAAGCGAGACTTTTTATCTGTGAATCCAAAGCAAGGGAAAGGTGCCCACAAACTGCAGAACAAAGGACAAAGCCAAGGCAGGGTTACCCAAGACATCCGACCAAAGTTGCAAGCAAAGAACAACATTGTGAAGCCAAAAAAGTACATGGGAAAGTGGTGTGAGTTCCATAAGATGTCCACTCACAACACAAGTGAGTGTCAGGCCAAGCAGACACTGGTGGCTAAGCTAAGGGTTTCAGAATCAGATGCATGTTATGACTCTGAGTTAGAACCCGACAAGGGGAATGGCAAATGGAAGCAAATTATTGTTGCGAAGGCCAACACCACCATTTTCACCATGGACATCCAGAAGGAGAAACCTAAATATAAAGAGGAGGAGGAGCGTCTATTCCACTCCCAAATGTGGGTAAAAGGCTCCCTGCTACAGTTCATTTTTGATGGTGGGATCCACAAGAATCTCATTTCGGTAGAGGTTGTGAAGCGTCTGGGCTTATTGACTAAAGAACATCCACAACTATATACCATCGGGTGACTTCCCCAAGGATAGGACCTTTGCGTAAGAAAGCAGTGTCACCTTCCATACAACATAAAGCCCTTCATGGATGAGGTATTTTGTGACATTGCTCCCCTTGATGTTTGTGATGTATTATTAGTACAACCATACTTGTGGAAGCGACATGCTATGTATGAATCAAGGTCGTGTGTTGTTATTGTTACTTTCGGAAATGTGTTGTATATGATACCAGAGGTAGCATCGCCTACCACCATCTCTTTGGCTACTGCAAAACAATGGAGTAAGATCATTTCCAAAAATGGGAATTTTTTTTATGATAATACATCATCAAGGAAAGAAGAATATGGTGGCAATGACCTCTAGACAGGGCCCCTCCACACGACAACTATAGATGGACAAGATCATGGACGAGTACGAGCACATCTTCACGTCCCCCACAGGGCTTCCTCCGCACTGTCAGGTCAAGCACTCCATCAATCTGACCCCAGGTAAGCCACTGCCCATTGGACCAATATATGGGTGCTTTGTTATGGAGAATGACGAAATCAAGAGGTAGATTCAGGAGCTGTTGCAGAAAGGTCACATCCGTCTGAGTTCATCATCTTGTGGGAGCCTGATCATGTTTGTATAGAATAAGGATGGGATATGGAGACTCTGTATTGACAATCGGGCACTGAAAAAAGATCATTTTCCATAATAGGCACCTGATCCCATGGATTGATGACCTCCTGGACCAATTGAAGGGGGAAAATATTTCAGCAAGATCGATTTGAAGTTAGGATATCACTAGGTACAACCCCCAGATGTGTGGAAGACTACCTTCAAAGCCAGGACAACCTTTTCGAATGGTTGGTTATGCCTTTCAGATTGATGAATGCTCTTGCAACCTTCATGGGCTAATGGATGACATCTTGTGGCCATTCACCAACTCATTTGTAGTAGTATACTTGGATGACATTATTATCCTCAAATGGACTTGGGAAGAACACCTCCAACACATCCAATAGGTTTTGCAAACATTGTGGCAACACAAGTTATGTGCCAATTTGGAGAAATGCACTTTTCTGATGACCGAGGTTCAGTATCTGGGAGACATTATTAATGAATAGGGGGTGCATGTGGATCCATCCAAGATCCAAGTCATTCGGGATTGGCCATCTCCAACCACTCTAATAGAGCTTCGCAGCATTCTAGGTCTTGCCAACTTCTACCATATGTTCGTGTTGGGATTTTCTCATATCACTTGGCCCTTGAGTCAAGTCACCAAGGGAGGAGAAAAAGCAAAATTATCTTGGTCTGAGACTCAATATAAGGCATTCACAGAGTTGAAATATCACCTCTCGTCAGCACCAGTGCTCATATTACCAGACTTACAACAACCATTTGAGGTTAAGACAAGTACCTTTGACTAGGCTATTGGTGTACTCCTTATTCAACATGGGCATATAGTGGCATATCATAGTGAGACACTTTCAAATAGATTCTGGAAGTATCCCACTTATAAAAAAGAGATGTATTCCACTGTGCAGACCTCTTGACAATGGAAGCATTAGATTTTGGGGAAGGAAATGGTCATCCACACAAACCACTGGCCCTTGCACCTCATACATACTTAAGAGAAATTGCAGAATGATCGTCATCAGAACTAGTCCACATACCTGCAACAGTTCCATTTGAATATAAAGTATAAAAAAGGAAGCACTAATAATGTTGCAACTTGTCTCTTTTGACCACCGATCATGGCGTTAACCACCGTGATCAACTCTTGTGGGCAGCAAACTTCTAATTGGCCACTTCTCTATAAAAGTGACACAGAATTTGGCCACACATACCATACACTCTTGGAGGGTTAGCATGTTCCAGATTTTCACCTCCAAGATGCCATGTTATGCCACCTGGGTCACCTTTCTATTCCTTCAAGAGAGCATGCCAAAATGAGTTTGGAAGCACACTACAATTGGGCTACTGGGCATTTCAGGGTTGAGAAAGTGGTGGTAGTACTATAGAAGTATTTCTATTGGTAAAATCTTCGACAAGATGTTAGGAAGTACATTATATCCTACACCACCTACACCATTGCCAAACTGACCATCAAGAAGAAAGGCCTCTATACCCCACTTCCTACACCTAGTTGATCTTGGGAATCCATCTCCATGGATTAAATTTTGGGCCTTCCTTCTACTAAGCAAGGGAATGACTGTGTTTTTATGGTCATTGACACGTTCTCGAAGATGGCCATTATGGTAGCCTGCAAGAAAAATATTACAGCAGAAGCCACTGCTAAACTCTTCTTTGAACGAGTGTGGGTACACTTTGGGACGCCATAGCCTATCATCTCAAATTGGGACAGCAGGTTCCCCAGCGTCTAAAATTTATTTTAATCGGAATAACATCACAAATTCCCTTGTTGGTCTTTAGGTTGAGAAAAATGGAGTCTACCAACCAAGGGTTTCCCCTTGGAGGAAATCCTAGTCCCTTCTCCTCTTGGGGAGATGTTGGTGCACCCCACATGGCCACATTGTCACTTCCAGGGTTGATGATTGGTTTGCCCGTATGGCTCTTCTCTACCTCTATCGTTCAGAATACCGTAATTCCTGAACAGTCAAGTCAGCAACTAGATGATACTAGAGTTGCCCCCAAACTTTCTACTTCGTTTGTTTCTCCCTCTCCTCCTTCCTCTTCGCTTGATAAAGTTGGAAAAGCTAAAGATCAAGTAACTGAGAAGAAGAAGAAGCAGAAAGAGAAAAAAGAAAGGAAGAAAAAGGATCTAAAATCGAAAGTGGGAAACCAGGTGTCTTTTAGCGAAAATCCTCACAGCACACTGTCTAAACCTAAATTTCCATGTATCATTTGCAATGGGGACCACTATCACCGAGATTGTCCCTACATCCCTTAGATCTTAAGGGACTGGTCTCCTCGTTTGCACAATCTAGTTTCGTCAACCTCTGATGATCATGTTGAAAGCACACCATCAACCAATGAAAATAAAGTATCTAGACAGAAAAGGAATCGCAAACTTCCTTGTAAATTGTGTGAAGGCAATCACACTGTCCACCGTTGTCCCTTCCTAGACGAAGCTAAAAGAGTTTTGGATGACCATCCTGCTTCACCGCTATGGCTCCCTCCTAGATATAAAAGACTCTTTCCAAGTCCCCCACTTGTTGAAAATCAGGTTGGCACGCCATTGTGGTCAGCCGAAACATCTATCATTGAAAATGAACTGTCTAAAACCATACCAGATGAAATTCAAAAGGTCGAGGCGGCAGTTGACCCAGTCTTTCCTTCAGAATGTTCATCTTCGAATGATACTGTCACTGAAGAGAAAGAGAATGACACCGTTCAAATTCTTTTCGTAAACACAGACTCCGATGAACTTGGGGGTAGTATACTCGTTCCTTTATCGTAGGAAGGAAGTTCATCAGAGTCATATCTGGCTGTCTATTCGGTCCCACCTCCAAGCAACCTAGTCGTTTCCTTTGACTAGAATCTACTAGGCAGACCCCGTTTACCAACTAGTGTACCATTCCGAATCATTGTACAAGCTTACAGAATGGTCATGGATGGTACCATCATAGATGAAGGGGCTTCTGTGAGTATCCTTTCCTCAACTGCTTGCAAAGTGCTTGGTTCACAATCGCTTTTGCTTGAAATGAGAAATCTGATAGGCTTTGACAAAGGAACCAACCATTAGGGATCCTTCCAAATGTGCCCATTACTTTGAGAAGGAAAACCATTCACATGAACATGATGGTAGTTCAAGGACCCCTGGATTATAATCTACTCCTTGGGCATGACTATATTTATTGCATGGGAGTCGTCGTCTCCTCACTCTTTAGAGTAATGTGTTTTCCGCATGAAGGCAGAATGGTCACGCTCGTAGACCAAATGTCATTCCCTGGTTCACACATAGCAAATAGTCAAATGTCATCCCTAAATGGTATTTTCACACAAGAAATGTCTCATCAATCTCTGGTCCATCCCCGTGATGAGCGCGAGTGATTCAGGAGGATATGATTGAAACCGAGGGGGTATGCACCCTGGTCTGTTTCAGAGGGAAAACCTTGGGTATAGAGTAGGTTTCTACGGAGAATATATAACTAGTCTGACACACCCATCCTCAAAGGAAAATGGGATTAGGCTGGAATAAGATACCTTCGTTAAAGTTATGTGAGTGGAGGTGTCTGTGCCACTCACCTTTGTCTATTTCAGTAGACATCACCAGGGGAGCATTTTGTCCGCAACGGGGATGGGAAGCTTTCGTGGTAACCTGGGAATGTTTCGCTATACCTAGGGGCATGCAAACCTTCCCGCATGAAAGGGAAGAGTGACCATTTATTTTTTAAATTTGTAGGGCCTCTAACCCCTTAAACTCGTCAGGCTGGTCATTTCCTAGCTTGCATAAAGAAGGGATCCGGGGAAAAGCTTATAAAAGGTGCAAGCCCCATAAAAAATAACATCTTAGATGAGACATCCTTATTATACGACTGGCGAGCAGTGTTACCGCAGGGTTCAAGCTCATTTAAAAATAAACCCACCACGAGCAGTTTTAACCCGGAATTCAAGCTCATTAAAAAATAAACATAAGCAATGAGCAAATGTTTCCCCAAGAGTTTAAGCTCATTAAAAAATGAACTGGTAAATAACCATTGTGAATGCCTTGTCATCAGCTTTTGAGCCTTGGTCGTGTTCTCATCATCACCTCAACTCTTTTTTTAGCCAATCATTCACCTTCATTTGATTTTTTACCCTTTCGAGGAACATCTGCGAAGAGTGATTCTATTAGCCATCCTTCTGACACTGCTGTGATTGGAAAATTCCAAAACTTACCTGGAATCAGTTGCTACCCGAAATCATCACTCGTTCCTCAAAAAACGAGTCCCCTTTAAGCTCTTTTCAACTGACTAGTAAAATATGAAAATATTGCCGAGCGATTAGCCTCTCCATCTCGTTAAAGTCATCGGAAATGATATCCCTCCTGTAGATTTTAATATTTTTGTACTTGAGGGATTATTACAGAAAAATATCGAGTGCTTGTCTTGTTCGGCTCATTAAAACTATCAAAAATTCATCCCTTTCGTATTATTTTTCGTTTTTTGGACTTAAGGGATTATATGATGAAAAATAATCTTTGGAGTCTCCTTTCCATCCCTTTCAAACTCTCTAAAATTTAAAAGGGTTGAGTTATCTTTGTCGTTAAACTCGTTAAAACCGAATAGCGACAAACTCGTCCAAATGGAGGAGAAAGCGTTTCATTGTGGGTAGGCTCGTCAAAATATAACGAAAGGTTCGCCCGAAGGGTGGATTATAGAACAAGAATATGTTATCCTCCTTAAGCTTGACAAAAATAAAGAGGTATTGACCAGCAATGACTGGGGAAAATTGGGAAGAAAACTTGAAAAAACTTTATTGGTAGCAAGTCGCTCTTAAACATGACACTTTCGTTCTGCATCCAAGTCAGGTTGGGTTGTTTCGTTCACTGGTCATATCACCATTGGTCTGTCACACCATCCATATTTGGGGTTAATGCTAACAATCCATCGTCAGTGTCACTGATATGTTCAGGAGAGGTCATTCAGAGAATTCACCTATGTCTCACCCGCTGCAGTAAATTCATGCTCCATTTTTTCATGACCACCACCCTGAACCCTGTATCATCAGATCGTTTTCACCTCCAAAATAATTTGCTTCATTCCATGTCATAGATGTGGGATTCATGAAGGCCCTCCTACGACAGGTCACTTCTTGTCAACATCAGCTCATTATCCAAGAAATTGACCTAGGAACAATCCTTTCAGTACTTTGAAGCTTGCATGCCTCAATGGCAAGTTTCACACTTTCGGTGACAGGTTTACATTAATGGCCTTCAAACTGAGAGATTTTGAATGGTGTTTATGCCAAGTCCTTTTTCACACCGTGCGAATTCTACTGTAGTACCTTGAGGGTCATTCCCATTATTGGTGATTCCTCTCACGCCTATTAACAACTTACATCATTGGCTGGTAATTAGGTGATGTCTTTCCATGTTCGACTCCAGAAAATTTTTCACATGGATCAACTTGTACTCTGAGTGAAGTTGAATGAGTTTTGAAGACCCTGGATCTAGTTTCATCCCTCCAGGCTGCGATATATTAAGGAATATAAAGACATCAAATGTAAATCATTGCCAAACAGATGATCATCCAAATCAAAGGATGATGAGTCTGAATCATCAGTCTGCCACAGAGACAATTGTCTGTCCTATGTACATGAAAATGAATTTATAAAGCTGAGCATGGGAATGCCCACCTCAACTAGATCATGAAAAATGTTTTCAAGATAATGTATTGTATTGTATCTTATTATAGGGCGCCTCCCAGCTCGAAAAAACTTTGGATACTCATGGTAAAGCATTTCACTCGACATCAAAAGATTAACGACCTCATGCTTTAGGGGGCAACTGTTATAGACATTTCTGGGCATTGCAACCCCAATCATAAATTTCCATAAACTGAGGGCTCCTAAGCCCCTAAAAGTGTTGCTTCACTACCTAAAGGGACAAGGTCAGCTGATTACATCATCTCCAAGAAGTTCTCCACTAAAAATTGCTTAGAAATGGTCAAAGTTGGACCGTATTGAATACCCAGTGCAGAGGGTGTGATGCATATCACCTTCCTAGTGTAAAGGGTGTGATGCATACCGAATAGTCCCTCTGTAGGGTGTGATGGGTGAGAATGGAAAAATGGCATGGACAATTTGCGAGGTGGAAGATCATGGAATCTTCCAAAAGCTTCCCCTCTGACACTTGCCTCTCTGTTTTCGACCAAGGATGAGTAAGAGATCATTAGTCTCCAAGTGGAATCAAGAACTATCAGAGAGAGGACACTAATCAAAACCCCAGAAGATGACTCACCTCCCTACAATCATCTATATATGGATCCCTCATCACAGAGATCCAAGGGCTAGAATTTTGTATCTTGTAGAGAAGTGTTGTTGGTTTTCTGGTGAAACTTCATAGTGTTGGGTGATCTAAGCTTTACTTGAGGTGAAGAAGGGCTTTCTTGCTGGAGGATGATGTTGGGTCAGAACATATGGTTGTAATCCTCCTGCTTTTCTTGATATTAATAGAGCTATTCAAGTTTTCCTTCATATTCTTGTATGTTTGATTGTATATGCATTTGTATTGTTAACACATATCTGGTCCTGTGTTATTTATGAATATAGATCTCTATTCTTCGATAGTAGTATGCTGCTTTGATTCCACAGGTGCTCTTTGAAGCTGGGTAGACGAAGAAAAAGTGGTAAAGATCTATCAGGAAGGAGAGGAATCAAGCAAGGAAACCAAGCGCAAGACTATAGTTGGTCTCCTTTGTTCCACTCTTATCTATTTTCATAAAGGAAAGTGAAAGTAGACTTTACTTGTTTGTTTCTAAGATAGCTACCAGTCTTAGTGGGAATAGCAGCTCCGAGTGGGCACAATTCCCTGTAACAATGTTTGACTAAGTTATTCCTTTTTCCTAGATATTTTATCTCAATCCAAAAAACGGTTATTCTTATACACAACAAACATCTTTTCATTTACTTGTACACGTTCAAAACGACAAGTGCTCGACGATATTTTCATATTTGGGAGTCTGGAAAAAGATTAAGGAGGACTCATTGTGCAGGAACAAGTGGTATAGATAGTAGAAATTGGTTTCGGCCATGAAGAAGCCAGTAAAAATATGAAAAGGTCAAGAGGTTGGCTAATAATAACACTCATCACAATGGTTCCTCGAGAAAGGGTAATGTAAGAGCCTTCGTGAAAATTCCATGTAAGAAAAGTTAATAAATGAAAAGTAATAACCATGATTGTTGACAGACTTATTCCCAATTGAATGTTGAGCAAGACATTCTAGTGTGGGTGTTAATTTGGTTATTAATGGCTAAGGAAATTAGCAAAGGAAGTATCTCATGCTTTGGAAAGGAAAAATGGTATTTTTGGCACATTTATTTATGAACATAATGGAAACTAGGAGAAAAGGGAGCTGAAAGCTCACAAGTTGCATGTGAGGATGAAATTGAAGGAAAATAATGGAAAATGGAGAAATAGAGGCCTCATTCATAAAACGGCTTCTGAGGATCAGTTGGTAACCATTTGTCAGTGTAGTTTTGGAGCTCTCGCATTATTCTCTCTCTCTCATATTCCTCGAGACTTAGAGTTTTCTTGCAACGCTCTTGGAGCATGTGGCTTACTTGGATTTTTGGAGCAAGAAGAAAGAGGAAGAGAGGGAAATAAAAAGAGCACATTGGGATCAATAACTACATCATGATTTTCTTGTAGGTACCGAGATGGATGTCTGTTTTCCTCACTAGTTTGGGTATGCATGTGGATTATTTCTCATGATCTGTCATTGACATGGAAGATTGTCTAGATTGACAGTGGATTGCTTATCCTTGTGATTTCCTATATAGCAATGGATATTGTGGATTTTTTTCCTTCTTTTTCTTTGATTGTTTCTCATGTTTCCTTAGATTGCGTTGAGTTACTAATTCCTAGAGCCTTGGTTGAACAAATTCTCTTGAGCCCTGTAATATCTTTGGTTGAGTTACTAGTATTGTAGCCTTGGTTGGACAAATGCTCTAGAGCCCTTGGTGTGTTGATTTACTAGTCTTGGAGCCTTGTTTGGATTAACAGTCTAGAGCCTAACGATAGTTGTGGGTTGTGTTACTAGTCCTGGAGTCTTCATTGGAACAAAGGCTCTGGAGCCCTATATGGCTAGCATAGCGACCAGTCTAATGATGGTTATGGTGATGTCTGAATGAGAGGTGGAATGACTATTTGATGGGTTGAGGTGGTTGGCCTCTTGAAGCCCTGGATGGTTTTGGATTGATGTTTTTTATGATATCCTAGATTCATGTTTGAAATATGGCATGGGGATGAGAGGGCGAAGAGAGATTTCGATCAGCCATTCTATGGTTAGGTGGAACATGGAAGTCCCATCCTAGGTTTGGATTTTGCGTCATCAATATGAGGTTATTTATCCTTGTATTTCTATGAGTATTATAACAGTTTATATTTGGATTATATGGATGTGATTTAATTGGAATTTCTATTGCTATTATGCTAGTTATATATATGTTTCATGACAATAGCTTTGTATGTCTCTCATCATGCTTTTACTTGTAGATTACATATTCGTGATATGTTTGATGAAATTCCTATCATGGATAGGAGGGGTCTAGTCAAGGTCTTATTCAAGTAATTTCTTTTGCAATATCATTTCCTTGTTATCTTACTGTTCTAAAGATGTTAATCTAATCTGGGCAGTGACCTAGGCTGTGTGCTTAAAAGTGTGTCTCAAATCTTGGGGACGATGGGATAGAACTATTGAAAAAAGTCCCTAGACATTGGCTTGCAAACTTGTGAGAGCATCCATAAGTCCTTAGACAATAGCATTCCCATAGCAAGAGAGCGTCTAGAGCTCAAGTGTTCCAAAAGCTTAGTGGGACCCAGGAGATGGTTCACAAAAAGGTTGGATTGGTTCCTAAGGATCCTAATGGTAATGTTGAATGTTTGTATGGCATTCTTTTGTCGATTTCACTTCTTAACATGACTTAGGAGATTGAATCATATCATAGTGGTCTCTCATCGCATATTTACCCCAGTTGGTTGGTCGTTTGGGTAGGAGTGGGAGAATAGTGTTATAAAGTGGTATTAGAGCATGGCTCACCCCTCATACATGGGTTCTATGTCGGTAATACATGCATGTCAATTGTGTGTTTCTCTCTTACATTTTCATTCCATGTGATTGTTGCATTTTCATAATGTTCATCATGGTTGTATTGATGTCGCCATATGGAAGTTGATCTTGTTATTTGTGGGATGCACTCGTCATTGGTGTAGGACTAGTTACATATTTTCGTATATCGCTTACATGTATCATTATTGTATTATTGGTTACATTCTCGTATGTTAGGTTGGATTATTGTATGCTTCGTTTCATGTATCATTCTTGTATATTTCATTTCAGGTATCTTTCACTCATGCTTGATCATATGTGTTTATGCATGTGTGTGGTTGGTTGTGTGTTGCTTATGCATGCTCATGTTTGCATGTGATAAAGTGTACAATGATTTAATGGTTGTCGTCCTACATGAGGTCATGCTAGGTGTTGTTGATAAGGTCATGCATTGATGAGTGGACACTAGCGAGAATAATGATTGCATGATTATATACTTATTTGCTATGTTTCTATATGTTGTCATGATTATGTTATACATGTATCATTCTTATTTGTTAATCTTGTAGACAAGGTATCCTCCTTGATCTATACTAAGGTATGTTGGTTTATTATGATTTGGTTTAGCTAACATAATATACCATGTAGGAAAAAATATCAAATGGCTAGCAAGATGGTAGACTACAAAGACTCTCCCTATGAATCAAAAGAGAAATATTGTGTTGGGATCTCTTCTGATTTGGAATCTATACTCTGAGGATTTTAAAGGAAGAAATAAGGAGTTTCAAAGCAGATAATGATAGAATCATGCAGGCATAGGAGAAAGAACCAGAGGTAAATGTAGTGATACTTCAAAGTTTATCATATTTTCAGCGGCGAGGACCATGTTTGATCAAGTATGAGAAGGAAGAAAAAACTAATGGGGTATATGGTAGGAGGTCACAATTTAGATACATATGACATGGTCAGAGATGGAAGACTGTTGGACACTCCAGATAGGATAAGGGATAAACACAGGTACCATTCTAGTTCTGGTTCTAACTGGCATGATGATCGATATCATTATCATCCATATAGGAGGAGTGATAGGGGATACTTTCCATATGAGTTTAAGAAAGCAAAGCCACCTACATTTGATGGAGAGATGAATAAACCACAGGATGTAGAAGCATGGCTTCTTGGCATGAGGAAGTTCTTCATGTTGCATGATTATTCAGAAAACATGAAAGCTAGAGTAGCTACATTTAGTCTCAAAGGTAAAGTGGACATTTGGTGGGAAGATGTCAAGAATTTCAACTGTATCCATGAGGAATACTTGACTTGGAGTGAGTTTGGGCGACTGCTAATGAAGAAGTATGAGTCAGATAGATACTTTGATGATAGGGAAAAAGAATTCTATGAGCTAAAGATGGGATTGATGATAGATGAGGAGTACACTAGCAGGTTATTGGAGCTACTGAGTTATCTGCCTTATCTTAGGGAGGAGAAGGCCAGGATTCAGAGTAATGGATTAATGGTTGCATTCAAAGACAACATTATGTTCAATGATACTAAATCATTGGAGGTGACCATTTGAAAGCTAAGGCATTTCTATGAACAATCAAAGCAAAGATCTGAGATTAAGTCAGAATGGAAAGGTAATGCAAGGAACAATGGAAAATGGGACAACAAACGAGCAAGGCTTTAGGGTGCAAATAATAAAGAGAATTTTGCACCACATAATAGGTTCAATGCATCAAATAGATGATAGGGACATTGATCTCAGGAGTAGAATAAGGAGCCAGTGAAGTGTTGGACTTAAGGGGGAGATCATCAAAGACGGGATTGTCCACAACATCATTGTGCTAGGACATAGATATATAGTTCATAAGATGCACATATTGTTGGGGATGTTGATCAAATAATTCCTCATATTTATAGAACATCGAATAACAAGGAGACATACCATCGAGTATATATAACTGAGATGGATGGTAAGTTTTGTGATCAATTTATTCCTATTTTGATTGACCCTAGATCTAATTATAGATATGTTAGTCCTAACTTGGTGGATAATTATATTTTGAGTAAGAAATTGCATGGAAAATATTGGTTAGTGTAGTTAGCTACAGGTATAAAGAAGCAATTTCACCATTGGGTAAGAGATTTTGCATTTGGTTTGAATGGTATGACTACCACAACACATTTGAATGTATTACCATTAGGTTCGTATGCTATGTTGTTCGACATGGATTGGTTGTACCTTCACAGAACCAAGGTAGATTCTTCTAGAAAACTAATTGAGTGTTTTGATGAAAATGGGGAACAAAGAGTCTTGCAGGGAAAGAAGAAAGCCACATTATTTAGGATGGTAACAACTACACAATTAAAGCATAATCGTAGGAAAGGGTTTATGTTATTTGTAGTGCAGATTTCTAGTGACAAGGGTAAGGAAGTTGACGATGTAGATGTGTTGGTCAAGTACCCAATATTACAACATTTCAAGGATGTATTTTGTAATGACATTACACAATTTCAACCTCATAGGGAAGTAAAAATTTCTATTGAGTTGGTGTCAGGGGCAACTCCAACGTCAAAAGAACCTTATAGGATCAACACACTTGAGATGGTAGAATTGAAGCTACAACTAAAGGAAATGTTGGAAAAGGTATACATTAGATGAAGCGTACTACCATGGGGCACACCAATATTATTTTTGAAGAAGAAATATTGTACTCTCAAATTATGAATTGACTACAAGTAGTTGAACAAAGTAACCATCAAAAAGAGGTATTTGTTGTTGAGGATTGATGACTTGTTAGATTAGTTGAAGGGAGTGGGATTGTTATTAAAGATTTATCTGAGATTTCAATATCATCAAGTATGCATCAAAGAGGAGGAAATTTAAAATCCAACTTTCTAAACTAGGCATGGGAATTATGAGTTTGCTGCAGTTCCATTTGGCTTAACTAATGCTCCAACTACATTTATGTTCTTGATGGATAGTGTGTTGTGTTTTTATTTGGATAAGTTTGTTGTTGTAGTCATTGATGACATATTGGCATATTCTAAAAATGAGTGAGAACATGCCAAAAATTTAGTATCAATGTTGAGGTTGTTAAGAGAGCATCAGTTGTATGCTAAGATCAACAAGTGTAGTTTCTTTCAAACTGAGGTACGTTACTGGGGGCATGTTGTCTCCAAGGAAGACATTACAGTAGATACAAAAATGATAAGGTCCATCATAGAATGGGTAGCTCTTAAAAATGTAGATGAGGTGAGATATTTGATGCGCCTAAATATTGCAATAGGAATGATGCAACTTCCAAGGCTATCGACTTCAATTATCAACCCGTGGTTCATACAAACATAAGAGGTGTCAAAACTATATGTGTGGTATACAATGTGTCCTTCCTTTGTTGTCATGATATAATGGAGTGCATGTACTAAAGTCAAATCCTAAAATAATTGCAGAAAATGAAATGTTCGAAATAGAACTTTAACCTATTGGAAGAAAGAAAGTACAAGGGAAGAGATGGGAATTCAGTGCTAAATCACACAATTTCCTAATTAACTGCCAAGAAACTATGCTTTGTAATAATGACAAATTATCATGAACCAAATGCTACTATCTAAGAATGGAAGTAAGAGGCATAAAAAATCACTAATGTGAATGTAAAGGGACTTAAATAAATCTCTTTTTGTCTTTTTGTCTTTTCATGCAAAATCAGATATGTAAACTAATTTCCTTTGGTGATGTGGTAGGTGAATTAAGGATGTTGGAGGTTGGATGGAAAGGTTAGGATATGTTTGGATGGTGTGGGAGGCCCTTTGGAGGATTTTGGTGATTTCCTAGAGGTTTTCTCTCAATTTGGCCTCAAAACAGGCCATTTTAGGAAAAGCTACTAGATGCACTAGAAACCTGCAGGATGATCCTATAGGAATTACAGTGAACCTAGAAGATACAACCGAGAGAAAAATGTGAGGTGTTGGAGGTGATGGGAGGACTAAGAAAGGTTTTTGACGGGTGGAATGAGTGGGAAAATTCCTAGGATCACTCAGAATTCAAAACCAAATTCAGAAGAAGGATGGATTCACTCAAAAAGCTTGGACAATTTTCCTTGTGAAATGATGAAATTAGTGAGGGTTTAATGACCAAGGAAATCAAATCCAAATTAGATGGAAGAAATTTTTTTATTAAATAGGATGTCTTAGCTCCCTATTCAAAGTGGAATCACTCAAAAACACCTATGTTAACCCATGCAAAAAAGGAAAAAATATTACTATTCGAAAATCTAGAAATTCGAGAACTAGCGAGCTGGTAAATCTAACAAATGCCTAAACAATTCTAGTGCAAATGAAAAGGGGTACTTTTTGTTATGAAATAAAATTAGTTTTTGATCTAATGCAAATGGAATCATTACAATTTTGCTTAATCTCGTTACGATGCTCTAAACATAGCATAAACTTATTGTTCTTTGCTAAAAAGGAGGTCTAACAATCTAGATTTGAGAATAAGAAGACTAATCCAAGAATCTTAATGACTACTATGAAATTCCAAAGTTTATACAAGGATGAAATCATGCTTGTGATACTTCATAAGAACCTACATAAACTATTTACTCAATCCTACAACTAGAAATCATTAACACTAAATGCAAAAATAGAAAGAAATAAAAACTAGAGATGCATGTGAATAAGTAATGAAAAGAAGGAAAGAAAATGGTATAAAAGGGCTCTGAGGCTCTTGGGATGACCAATACCAAGGAAGATTAGATACCTATGGAGGATAACAGGATTTAGAAGTTGAACATGGCAACTATATTCATTATTTTCATCAATAGAATTACATCCCTGAGGGAAAATGCATTGTAGCTGCAAGAATACAAGCTCTCTTGACAATAACACTAATGAAAATATTCCCCTAGAGGAGAATTTGACTTGGTACTTATATAAAATTATTATCAATCATTCCCCATGAATGGAGGAAGCGTTCCCCACCAAAATCTGTTCATTAGTGGATCTATTCCCCGATAATAGGAATTTGCATTAAATGGCAAGGAAGACATTCCTAGATTTTCTCAATCATTCCCTAGAGGAAAATTCAACTTGGTACTTATAAAAAATGATTAAGAATCATTCCCCATGGATGGAGCAAGCTTTCCCCACCAAAATCCCTTGATTAAGGGATCTTCTCCCTTGACTGGTGGATCCGCTTCCTTGATTGGTGGATCCGCTCCCTTGATTAGTGGAACACATTCATATATTTTCTCAATCACTAGAGTTCCATGATTTGTGCCATAATTCCATAATATATTGTTGACTTATTATTTATTATTGATCCTCCAGTAGTAGGGAACAAGTCCCTAAATTATATCCTCCTCCAACTCTTCATATCCTACTGAATATTCTCATAATATTCCATAAAAAATAAATAATATTAGGCATAAATATTCAATTATTCATAAACCTTCCTAATGAATATATTAAAGTTAAAAATAAATTACCTAATGCAAAAAGAGAGGTTTAACGTGTTGAAGGATGATCATCAGCCTTAATTTATGTCTAATTTAGAGGCCATCATAACCCCCTTCTGAAAGTGTTGCTTATCCTCTGAGCAACTTGGTCACCTCATTATGCCTCATCCATGGCCCTAGTGGCCTCACTCTTTTGCATTAAGAATATTGGTTGTAATATTTGTAAGGAAAGGCGATAAAACATATTTGTGCAAAGAAAAATCCTTGTTTCTTGAGACCACTAGCTTGCCTTCTCCCCCTTCTTCAAGATGGTTCTTCATTGCTTTTTTAGTTTGGCAAGGTCTTCCACACCCTTATAAACATTCGGCTACCTTGTTCCACCATTTGTTTTTTTTAGGATTGCCTTGTGTATGATTTTTGGGTCACTACAATTCCTACTGGATCATCCTGTAGAGAACACAGTCCCTTTGTAAAATTAAGTAAAGGAGTGGAAAAAATGACATAAATGGTGGAGGAATGAATGGTAGTGATTGGTAAAATAAAAATGTGAGTGACAAAGGTCTCTTTGTGACCACCCTTTGCTCTTTCACCGTCCTTCTTGCTAACCTGCAAATGGAAATTTCATGAAAATGGAGAGGATGCTCTCCTTTTTTCCTTTTTTTTCACAAGAATGAAATGGGATGGATGAATGATGTATATATAGTGAATATGAAGTGGATGGAGGGCTTGGAGTGTTGTGGTGACCTTGGCCTTTGCAAAAATTTCTTCTTTTAACTATTGCTTTCATTCCTTTAAATCATCACCCTTCATAATTTGATTTTTCAACATTGCATGATTGAAGGAGTGAGCTACAATCAATCAGTTGAAGGTGGCTCAGACTACTAACCCATTCTTAGCTTATAAAACCTCATCTCTCATACATTGACAACAAATTTCTAACTATAATATGCTCAAGAGAAGAGGTCAAGTATATTACATACCTGTACCTACCTAATGGTTTTTGACGTGACATGCATGTTGTTGATGAGTTGATTTTGATTTGCAGGAGTTGGATGGTGATGCTGATGGTCCTAATGCTACTACTAAGCTGTGCAGGAGTTTCTTTGACCTTTGGATGAACTTTGAAAATGCTCACTGCCAATACTATAGGTGTTGTTCTATATCCTATAGGTTTACAGGACAATAACTTACTTTGTCGATATCTCCCAAATGGTAGACTGAATAGAGCTAAAACATTTTGATCATGTTGCCATCATCATTATGTACCTCTGCATAGAAACATTTTGGTCAATGGATGCATGGAGCTAGAGAAAAAGTAAAAATTGTGGAAGGTGATGGAGGCCAATTTCTTGGAAACCGTGCACCAGAATTTTTTAAAATTGCTTGGACATGTTACAATCATCCATATGCATCTACCCATGAAGCATTTATTTAAATGGATGCATAGATATTGAGAAAATGGAAAAATGGTGGAAGGTGGTGGAGGGAAATTTCTTGGAAACCATGAACTAGAATTTGCTTAAATTTCTTGAGCATGTTACCATCATCCATATGCATCTCCCCTTAAAATAGCTTGGAAAATGGATGGATTGCTTTCATGTTATGGAAAAAAAAAAAAAAATCTCTATGTATCTTTGTATCCTATAGTAAAATAGAGCTTCTTGTAGTTTTTTAGAACAACAAGGAAAATGAGTTGTAGAAGCTTGAGAATGATAGGTAGATGGTAAAAATAGATGAGGGTGATGGTTTGGCATGGCCTTGGCCCTGTTGGAGCATTTGAGCGAAGTAGAAGAAAGTCAAAATTTGACTTCCTTTAACTAGGCTTGACCAATTTTCCTTTTGGTACCAACTTGTTATTGTCGCTTGCAGATGTTGGAGAGTACATGCATGCATGGAGCAAGGATTATTTTATTTTTTCTCTTTTTTTTTAGGCCTACTAACCACCTCAATGAGTTTTTCAACTAGTAGGTCTCCCTAGGTGCCTCAAAAGGAGGTTTTCACCAAGGATCTTCTTCTTTTTTCTCTTTTTTTCCTTTTTTTTTTTCAATTCATTGACCACCTCATGCAGGTTTTAAGTCAATGAGCTAATCTGAGGTAACTACAAGGAAGTTTTCACCTCATATTTTTATTTTTTCTCTTATTTTTCATTTTGTTTTCTATTTTTTGTTGTTGTTATTTTTTTTTTCTACCCTACCGTACTTTGAAAAACAAAATCACTTTCAAGTATAAGAATACTTCCAATGGATCCATGTGCACATCAAGATGATTAAAAAAATTATGTTGAGGCTTGAAATGTATGCTTTGACATGTACTTGGATTTTAGAGACCAAATCATTTGAATTTGAAAGGGTCAAGCATAGTTGGGGAAGAGGGTGATGTTGCAACTTAGTGACTGTCTGGAACCATATTTCAATATAGTTTTGATGTCCTTGGTCCTTTTGCTGATATGGATCATTCTTCATGTCTTCTTCTACCATGACCTTCAAATATTCCTCTTTTTGTTGATTGTTCTCTTGAACACATGGAGGATTTGATGATAACCATGAGGGAGTTCTCTCCACCTCTAATTTTGATGTCTTCTCTTCATCAATCACAACCCATGGTTATGTGGTCTTCTTATTTGAATCTTCTTCTTTTGGATATAAGATATTTGAATGGATAGAGGAGTGTGAGGCTAGTTTTGAGAAGCTCAAGTAGTTTCTAAGACATGCACTAGTGTTAAAGATTGGATATCTAGAAAAAGAGTTTGTAGTATGCACAAATGATTGCAAGAAAGGGCTTGGTGGAGTCCTTATGTAAGACAGGAAGGTGGTATGCTATGAGTCATGAAAATTGAATGAGCATGAGTAGAACAATCCCATCCATGATCTTATGTTGGCAACAATTATACATGTATTGAATATGTGGATACATTATCTTCTAGGCAGGAGGTTTACATTAATGAGTGATCACAAAGGTTTACGGTATCTATTTGACCAACCAAATATTTATCGTAGGCATGCTCGGTGGTTTCCTACAATAAGTGAGTTTTATTTTGAGAACATATATATCAAAGGTAAATAGAATAAGGTGGAAGATGATCGTAGCAAGTGGATAAAGATAAATCACTTAGCATCTATCAACTCCTATGGGATATACTTACAAGATAGGATCTTGCAGGGAGGTCAATAGGATGTCAAATATATAGAGATTATGCATAGGTTGTATCAGAGTACTGGTACAGGTATAGGTACAAGTGATAGCATAAGTATAGGTGCAAGTGATAGTATAGGCACAGGTACAGGAGCAGGTGCACGGGATGTGGACTATTTCCTTACAACACATGGATTGGTTAGGTTCAGAGAGACGATATATGTGTGAGACAGTAGCGAGCTCAAGAAGGTGATCTTGAGGGAGTTTCTTGTGAAAATATATTTGGAACACCCAGGACATCAAAAGACATTGAGTGTAGTAAATAAGTTTTATTATTGGCCAAACTAGAAGAGGGATGTAGCATAATTTATGGCTAGGTGTTCTAATTGTCAGCATCTGAAGGAAGATTGTAAGAATCCAGGTGGACTTCCATAGTCAATTTCAATTGTAGAGTGGAAATGGGAGGTCATTTCCATGGTCTTCATCACATGTTTACTGAGGACAGTGAGACAACATGATTCCATCATGGTTGTTGTGTATAGGTTGACAAAGGTTTCACATTTCATTCCAATGAAGTCTACATTCTTAGCTAGTGATGCAGATAGTTATTGATCAAAGATTTGGTCAAATTGCATGTTGCTCCAAGGAAGATTGTGTCAGAAAGGGATACAAAGTTCACTTCCAAGCTATGGAATGACTTGTGTCCACATTTAGGCACAATGTTGTCCTTCAATATAGCTTATCATATGTAGACAGATGGATAGATAGACAGGGTCAACACGATATTGGAGGAAATATTGAGAATGTATGTGATGCATCAATAGTGAAAGTGGGAAGAGAATATTTCACTAGTAGAGTTCACTTACAACGATGGGTATCAAGAATCTCTGAATGTGAGTCTATTTGAAGGATTGTATAGGTAGAGTTGCAATACTCTTTCCAGTTGGAGTGATCTAGTTTGTAACACCCTCATTCCACATCCACTTAAGTAACCCTACCAATCAAGGTGAATATGATACGAGAGGCTACTATAACCATATTCAAATTCCCATGTGACCTTAAGGAAGTGAAATCGATGGAACATCACACACATTCATCAAACATCATCAACAGAAATCTCAAGAGAGAATTCA
Organism: Pinus taeda; assembly: GCA_000404065.3. Taxonomy (NCBI): domain Eukaryota; kingdom Viridiplantae; phylum Streptophyta; class Pinopsida; order Pinales; family Pinaceae; genus Pinus; species Pinus taeda. Next base: position 213,376 of record APFE031571007.1, read on the forward strand.
CCCACTCAAACAACCTGTTCCTAGGTCCCACTATTGTTCTAGATCTCTTAGGCCATAGTCGCTCTCATGTTATGGGCAAGGGAGTGCTAACAACCTAAATTCTCTCTCACAGGCTTGCCCGTTAGCAAACATGGACCAAAATTGCCAGTTCTATGCTAGTGACCCCAATATTTAAGCCACCTTTTCAAGCCCAAAACCCAGACCACTACCTAGAATGGAATGATAGATCCAAATTAGTAAAAATATAGGAAAGCAATGATACGAAAGCATTAAACTGAACAGGGCCGTAACTAGACTCCTACTGCCCGTGACAGACATTTGGTCAAACATATCATCAACATGTAACATATAGGTGTAAACAATAGAATTAAGTATAGGGATCTCATACTTATCTGAGAATTACTATGAACTATTGTTTCCTCATGTCAATTGCTGCATTATCCTCTATTAGGTCATAGACACATTATCCATTCATATTCAAGTAAAAACATGTTGAAAGACATACATAGCTACTATGATAAACTATAAATATAACTAGCATAATAGGAACAAAAATACCATAAACATATCAGCAATCAAAATCCACATGTACATCAATACATTTACACATGAAAATTGACAGAATGAATTTACCATTAATGAATGCAATGAACCAACTGGAGATGGGACTACCATGTTCCACCTACCCATAGATTTCTTGCGCCAAGTATCTCTTCAGCCAATCACCCCATGCGATATTTCAATCATGGATGCACAACTAATAGAATGTACCAAAAACACCAATTAATTGGATGCCACCAGAGTTCTCCACCTACACCATAAGGAATTTGAGTGCCTCTTTGTCTATCAGGTCTTACCATGCATGCAAAATCTGATCTAGGGATTAGTACATGCTACACTGAGACATACTCTCTAGGCTTTAATGTGTATCCCATCCCAGGACCACTAGGCCCATCACAAAGAAAATAAAACACTTGGATTTACTATATATCCCACCATTCAGAGGCAAGGATTCCTAGGTCCACCAAGGCACACAATCTAGCTTTACCACAACCCACAGTTCGGTTCAGAAGTCATTAGGCTAGTGGATTTGTGATCGTTAGCTGGTTTAAGGACCACTCATACCATGTGTTTGTCAATTCGGAGATCCACCCCACTCAGGTTTGAATCCAATCTGACCATCCCACATAAACCGTATGAGAGAGCCCATCTCATCAAAGCTATCAAGAAATGGAAAGGCTAGGTTGAAAATACTGTTACACCTAGAAAAACCCATGACATGGTAGGAAATAAACACATGGAATCCCATGCATGCCAAATCTAGCAAGGAAAATACACATGCAAAATGAGACCTATAATGAAACATGTTGTAGCATCTTGATCTTGCCTTTCCCTTCTTGATATTTTCTTTATCATGCCTTCTTTTCCTTTCTTGATCCAATGCCAAAGTGTGCCAAGAAAACTCTAAGCTTACATGAGTATGTGAGAGAGAGAGAGAGAGAAAGAGAATAATGAGAGAGCTCCAAAAAGCAACTAACAAAAGGTTATTGAATGATCCTTGGAAGTCATTTTATGAATGAGGCCTATATTTTCTTCATTTTCCATTATTTTCCTTTAACTTTCCGCCTCACATGAAACATGTGACCTTTCACCTACTTTTTCTCCTAATTTCCATTATTTTCATAAATTAATGTGCCAAAAATGCCATATTTCCTTTCTAAAGCCTTATCCATTGCCTTTTCTAATTTCCTTAGCCATAAAAAATTAAACGAATAGCCCCTAGGATATCATGACCAACCTTTAGCTTGGAATAAGTGTACCATAAACCATGGTTATTTCTTTTAACTTTTATTACATGGAATTTTCACCAGATCTGTTACATAACCCTCCCCCTTGGAGGACACTGTCCTTGGTGTTCAATTACACATATACCTCAGAAACCTGGTGGAAAATGACACATCACTCATGGATATTCATAACACAACTCATTACAGTATCTACAATGAAATGCATGATTAAAATAAAAACATCATGACAACATAATAACATACGAGATAGTGGAGCTTTATAACACAACTCATTACGATATTTAGAATCATCATCCTATAGAGTGGAAACCCAAATGAAATAATATCGTAGTGGTAACGCAATCACATGATAGCATAATAATATGACAATATAGTCATAATTACATGACACCAATACCGCATAAAGTAGCTTCATAACATGGCTCATGGTGATATCTACATCCATATACATGTACACATAGCAATATTACCAAAGATATATACCAAAAACATATACAAAATCATATATCAAAACATATACTAAACACCATATCTAAATACATATCAAAACATCATATCAAATCATATACCAAACCACCAAAAGTGCTTCGACTACACTTTAACCTAATCAATTACTCGATTCTGGAGCATCATCACCTTTTTCTATAATATACACTAAAGCTCTGGCTAGAATTCTCCATCTGGTTCCACCTATAATACAGATTAGTCAATCACATGATCATCATCCTTAACATAAATCTTAAGCAATGATACATGGAAAACATCATGGAATTTCACTGTCAGATGCAGTACAAATCGATAGGCTACTAAACCAATCCTCTGAATGATATTAAAGGGTCCAGAAAACTATGGTTCCATCTTAGCACATGATCCACTCTACAAGGATCTCTTATTCTATTTGATGCGCAAGTACACCTATTCCCCAACCTCGAACTCCTTGACCAACTTATTCCTATATGTAAAACTCTTTTGTCTATCTTGTGCTACCTTTAGATTCTTCTTGATCACCTACATTTTGTATTCCATGTCTCCTAACATATCTGGTCCAATTAGTACCCTACTAATGAGATCACTCCAACTGATAGGAGTGTTACAAAATTACCCATAAAATACCTAAAAGGGACTCATCCTCAATTAATCATGATAATCATTGTTGTATGTGTACTCTAACAATGGGAGATACTCTTCCTACTTTAGTTGTTGATGCATCACATACATCCCCAACATGTCCCCTAATATCCTTTTGACCATCTCTATCTGTGCATCTATTTGTAGATGATAAGTTGTGCTTAAGGCCAACTCTATGCCCAATCCTGCAAATAACTCCTTGCAAAAATTGAAAATGAACTTCGCATCCCGAATTGACACAATCTTCTTTGCAACACCATACAATCTAACCACATATCTGATGAATAGCTATGCCACATTACTAGCTGAGAATGTAGAACTCACAGAAATGAAATGTGAAACCTTAGTCAACCTATCCACTATAACCATAATGGAATCATGTTGTTTCACTATATTCGGCAACCCTGTAATAAAATCCATGGAAATAACCTCCCATTTCCACTCTGCAATCATTATCAGTTTTAGCAGTCAATCTCGATGTTTACAGACTGCTTTCACTCACTAACAATTGAAACGACTTGCCACAAACTCTGCCTCATCCATCCTCTAATTTAGCCAATGATAGAATCTCTTCACCGCTATCAGTGCCTTATGAGATGTTGGGTGACTTGAAATAGGTTTCACATAAAACTCCCTCAATATCACCTTCTTGAGCTCACTCCTATCGGATAAATATATCTTGTCTCAAAACTTGAGAAATCGATCCATTGTGAGACAATAATCCATACCTTGTTCACCTTTAGTTGTACGTGTACCTCCACCTGTACCTTTATGAGCACCCTAATGCAAATTGTGCACAATCTACATATACTTGACATACTGCTAGCCTACCTGCAAGATCCTATCTTGTAGATCTGTCCCATGGGATCTCATAGCTGCCAAGTGATGTGCATGTACCAGTCTACTGAGAGCATATTCCACCCTATTCTCTTTACCTCTGATGTATCTAAACTAAAAATCAATCTTGTTGATTTTGGCCAACCATATAGTGTGCCTTCCATTCAGATTTAGCTGGTCAAACAATTACCTCAACCCAATGTGATCACTCATAAGTACAATCCTCCTACAAATAATTTAGTACCTCCACATATTCAATGCATGTATAATCGATTCTAACTCTAGATCATGTTTCTTGTAGTTCCGCTCATGCGCGTTTTGTTTCTGGGAGTCATAACATACCACTTTTCCATCTTGCATAAGGACTACATCAAGCCCTCTCTTTCAAGCATCTATAAATAACACAAACTCTTTGTCTAAATATTCAATTTATAGCACTTTTGCATGTGTCCATAACTTCTTAAGATGCTCAAATATAGCCTCACACTCCTCTAGCCATTCAAACTTTTTTCCTTTCCTTTGTAATGATGTGATGAGATAAGAAATATATGACAAGTTCTTGATGAACCTCATATAATAGCCTACCAAACCCATGAAATATCTTATCTCATCCACACTTTTAGGTGTTACCCACTCCATGATTTCCCTTATCTTCTCTAGATCTACTACAACTCCTTGCTTGGAGACACCATGCCCCAAGTAGTTTACCTCAGTTTGAAAGAAGATACAGTTATTGAGCTTAGCATACAAATGATTCTCTCTCAACGACCTCAACAATGTTGTTAAATTATCGGCATGCTCTTCCTCATTTTTATAATATACCATTATATCATCAATTAACACAATAACAAACTTATCCAAATATGGACCCTACATGTTATTAATCAAACACATGAATGTAGCTAGCGCACTGGTTAAGCCAAATGGAACAGCAACAACTCATAATTCCCATACCTAGTCCTAAATGTAGTCTTGAAAAATTCATTATATTTGATGCATACCTGATGTTATCCGGATCTGAGATTGATATTTGAGAACAGTGATGCTCCCTTAACCTAATCGAACAAGTCATCAATCCTCAACAAAGGGTACCTATTCTTGATGGTCACTTTGTTTGACTTCCTATAGTTAATGCATAATCTTAGAGTACCATCTTTCTTCTTCACAAACAAGACAGGTGCACCCCAAGGTGATACACTTGGCCTAATGTATCACTGTTTTAACATTTCCTTCAGTTGAAACTTCTTCTCAACCAACTTCGGTGTCCTCGTCCTATAAGGTTTTTTTGATGTTAGAGCTTCTGCTAGCACTAACTCAATAGAAATGTCTACCTCCCTATGAGGTGGCAACTTTGTAATGTCATTTGGAAATACATCATTGAACTGCTGTGAAACTAGGTACCTGTTCAACACATCTACATCCTCAACCTCCTTATTTTTATCACTAGAAATATGTACAACAAATAAGTTTCCCCGTTCCTGTGACTATGCTTTTCTTGCATAGTTTTCACCATCACCATCCTAAATGATGTGCCTTTCTTCTTACCTCATAAGACTCTTGGTTCCTCATTGTCAACAACCCATTCTATATCTTTGTCATAGAAGTCTACTTTGGTTCTATGAAGATAAAACCAATACATGCCTAACAACATATTGTATGATCCCAACATTAGTACATTTGGATGTGTTGTGGCAAGTGTAGCATTCAAGTCAAATGCACAATCTCTTACCTAATTATGAACTCACTTCTTTGTAAATGTAGCCAACTTCACTAATGAAGACTTTACATGCAACTCCTTACTAAAACCACACTTATCCACCAATTCAGGACTAACATAGATATAATTAGACCCAGGGTCAATCAAAATAGAAATAACTTGATCACAAAGCTTACTGTCCATCTCAATGATAGATTCTTGGTCTTCTGCCTACCTATTGTCCATTACTGCAAAAATACGTAGAATAATATGACCAACATCCCAAATAGTACGTGCCTCTTGTACACTGTATATATTAGGCCTCCCACCCTAATTTTGTGGAAAATATCTCCTAAAGTGTTCCTCACCACATGTCCAACGCTCCAACTAATGAGTGCCATCACCTCTATGTTGTTGTTTTTGTGACCCGTGTCCTTCTTTAGCTACAATAAACTTCTTTTGCGGCGCTATATTTTCTTTTCCATCTCCATTTTTAGGCCTTGTTCTCCTAGGCTACCATTTACCTTTACATTTGTGATTTCCCTTCCATTCATGCTGAGATTCATTCTTACGCTTTAATTTCTCTTAGCAATTCTTTAATTCCAAATGACTTCCTCAAGTGACTGAGCCTCATCATACTCAATCTGATCTCTAAATGGTAATCGAAAACCACTGAAAAATATATGAACTTCAGCCTTCTCATCAGTAAGATATGGTACAAAGCTCAATAGCTCCAGAAACTTGGTGATGTACTCTTCATCTGTCATTGATCCCATCTTTAGCTCATAGAATTATCTAGCCCTACTATCATAGTACCTTTCTGATAAGTACTTCTTCCTGAAAATTGTCTGGAACTCCACCGGATCAACTCATTTGTTCTAGTGTCTCTCACTCACTTAACATATTCCCACTAGATGTGTTCTTTACCTTTCAAACTAAAGAAGACTATTTTGGCCTTCATGTTATCTGTTTACTCATGCAACTCAAATAATTTTTTCATCCCAAATATCTAAGCCTTTGCAAGTTTCATCATCTTCACCTCTCCATCAAAAGTAGGTGGTTTTCGTTTCTTGAATTCATCCGACAAGTATCCCCTATCATTCCTCCTATAAGGATGACATCGATGATGATCATGATTTTTATCAAAACCAAAACTAGAATAGTACTTGTACTCATTTCCCCTCCTATCTAGAGTTTTGAACAACATTCCATCTCTCATAGTATCATATCTATCCAACTTGTGCCTATTAGGAGACTTACTTCAATATGCCCCATTGTTCCATCTTCAAATCCATGGCTGATCTGAAGCGGTCCTTATCACTGCAATTCCGATGAACTCTAAAGAATTATATCATTAACCTTTGCTTGCTTCTCTTATGACTATATAATCCAATAATTATCCTCCTTGAAGCTATTTATCTCTTCCTTTAAGGTCCTTAGTGTAACTACAATATTGGAAGGATCCGCAACACGATACTTCTCTTCGGATTCATAGGGAGAGTCTTTGTAGTCAACCATCTTGATATCCATTTGGTATTTCTTCCTGCAATATATAATATGTTATATAAGCCAAATCACAATACATAAACATACCTTCGTATAGCTTGGGGAGGATACCTTGTCTACAAGATCATGAAATGAGCGTGATACATGTATAACATAACTGTATTAGCATATAAAAATCACACTAGTTAGGGTCATCCATTCATCAATGCAAGGCCATACCAACAATGCATGTGATGACCTCATGCATGACAACAACCATTACTCCATTATACACATTGCCAGATGCAACCAACAACATGCATAAGAAATGCCTAATCAACTACACATATGCATAAATGCATGTAGTCGAACATTAGCAATTAGTTCTTGTATTCAACCTACAAGACTGATACATGTAATCAAATATTCAAGAATGTAAACTAACATACAAGGATGTAAGTAGGTGACATACAATCAAAATGGACGCGACATATAATCCATAGGAAACTAGTCACATACTTATGACAAATACATGCTGAAAGATGAATATCAAATTATCCATATCAACCATACTACAACCATAATGAGTCATCAAGCCAATGAAACAAGCACATGAAATGGAAGTTTAAAAGAAATAAATGGAATTGAAATGCATGCATGACCAACATACACCACCCATCTAGTCTGAGTTTTGAAGGATGGTATGATCCCACCATGTAACACCCTCCTCCCACATCCACCCAAGTAACCCTTCCAACTGGGGTAAAAATGATATGAAAGGATACTATGATCATATTCAACTACTTATGTGACCTTAATTGGAATCGATGGATAATCACATACACTCATCCAACATCATTGATAGAACTCCTAAGAGACAAGTCAACCACTCATACAGCCTATCCCTAGGTCCCGCTATTGTTTTGGATCTCTTAGGCCATAATCATTCTCATGCTATGGGCAAGGGAGTGACCAACAACCTAAACTCACTCTCACAAGCTTGCTTGCCAGCAACCACAGACAAAAATTGCCAATTCTATGCTAGCGACATTGGGATTTAAGTCACCTTTTTAGGCCCAGAATCAAGGCCACTCCCCAGATTGGAATGATAGCTCAAAATTAGTAAAAATATAGGAACACAAAGATACAAAAGCAATAAACTGAAAAGGATGATAACCAGACCCGCACTAGCCATGAGAGGGTTTTTTTTCAAACACTTCATTGACATGTAACCTACATGTTTAAACAACATAATTAAGTATAGGAATCTCATAATTATCTAAGAATTTCTATGGACCATTGTTTCCTCACTTCAATTGTTTCATTTTCCTCGATTAGCTCACAGACAAATTAACCATTCATATATAATTAAAAACATGTTGAGAGCCATACATATTTTTGTAATAAAATATACATATAACCAACACAGTAGGAACATAAATACCATAAAAATATCAGCCATGAAAATGCACATGTACATCAATACATTTACACATGAAAATCAAGGGAATGAGTTTCTCATTAGTGAATGTGATGAAGCAACCAGAGATGGGACTACCACATTCCACCCGACAATAGATTGGCTAAGCCAAGTCTCTCTTCAGCCAATCACCCTTGTGTCATATTCACAACATGAATGTGGGACACATAGTACATACCAATCAACATGGATTCCATGGAAGTTGTCCACCTACACTGAGAGGAATTTGAGTGCCTCCTAATCTCTCATGCTTTGTTGTGCTTCCACAGTCTGATTCAGGGATCACTAGGCCCTACACCGAGACATACTCTCTAGGATTTACTATGCATCCCATCCCAGGCCCAACAGAGAGAACATAAACCTCCTGGTTTTACCTTGTATCCTATCATTCACCCCCACCGAGGCATAAAATCTAGATTTATGGGAACTCACATTTTGGTTCAGGGGTTACTAGGCCAATGGAGTTGTGACCCTTAGTCTGGTAAAGGGATCACTGAGACTATGTGTTTTTCAATTTTGAGATCCACCCCTCTAAGCTTCGAATCCAATCCAAACATTCCAGATAAACCATATGAGAGGACCCATCTCATCAAATCTACCAGGAAATGGCAAGGCTATGCTGAAAATATTGTGACACCTAGAAAAACCCATGCCATGGTAGAAAAGAAACACATGCAATCCCATGCATGCCAAATCTAGAAAGGAAAATACACATGCAAGTTGATATCTGCAATGGAGCCTGTTGTAGATGCTTGATGTTGCCTTTCCCTTCTTGATCTTTGATTTCTCTATCCTTCTTTCCCTTTCTTGCTCCAATGCCAAAGTGCTCCAAGAAAACTGCTAATTGTCCAAGAGTATGAGAAATAGAGAGAGAATAATAAGAGGGCTGCAAAACTCAAATGATGAAAGGCTACCAACTAATCCTCTAAAGCCTTTTTATGAATGAGTAATGTATCTTCTTATTTTTCCATTTTTTTCCTTTAGTTTTCCTCCTCACATGCAACCTGTGACCTTTCACGTCCCGTTTCTCCTAATTTCCGTTATTTTCATAAATACATGTGCCAAAAAATCCATTTTTCCTTTCCAAATCCTTATCCAATTCCTTTTCCAATTCCTTATCCATAAACAATAAAATGAACAATCCCTAGGATGTATTTCCCAACATTCAGTTTGGAATAAGTGTCCCATCAATTGTGGTTATTGTTTGTAACTTTTATTACATGGAATTTTCACCAAGGTTGTTACATATATAATAGGGTTTTGATTGGACCAAACATGTTCGCATACATGGAACAAGAAATGCAAGTGATCAAGAAGAATCTAAAGGCAGCACAGGATAGGAAGAAGAGATATGTATATTAGAATAGGTTGTTCCATGAGTTCTAGGTTGGGGAACATGTGTACTTGTGTAACAAACCTAAGAAGACGTCCTTACAGATTGGATCATTTGTTGAGTTAGCACCATGAATTTAGAGACCCTTCAGTATTATTGAGAGGATTGGGTCAATAGCCTATCGACTTCAGCTACCTCCGATATTGAAATCCCATTATGTTTTCCATGTGTCATTACTTAAGTAGTGTGTTATATACGTTGATCGTTTGATTGACTAGTATGTATTGCATGTGGAACCAAATGGATAATTCTAGTCAGACCCTCAATGTATAATTCAAAAAAATATGCTCATGCTTCAGAACCAAACAACAAAGAAATTTAAAGTGCAATGGAAGCACTTTGGGCCTCATGAAGCTACGTGTGAGATGGTGGATCAGATGCGGGCTATGTATCCTTGTTTTCCAATTGAAGCAAAGCAGTTTTACAATGGTGTTTTTGTATAGTGTTTTGGTATATGTTTGGTGATTTTGGTATATCTATATATGTATATGGATGTAAATACCATCATGAGATATTATAAATCTCCAATAAGTGGTATCAATGTCATGTCATTATGATTTTATGTTGTTATGTTCTCATTTTTTTTTTGCTTCTCAGCAAGTTGATCATTGTAAATAATGCATCAAGCAAAGCTATAAAGCTCCATCGACAGTATATTTTGCTTATGTAGGTTTTAACCCCATAGAAAAATTACCTGCATATGAATTCTAAAACACAAAAAAATAAATAATGCGAGAGCATAAAACATAAAACACCTATACACAAAGATTTCCCCCTGGATCCCAAAACTAGGACTATCAGCTTGATTTTTAATTATGTTCCTTTCAATGTTACAATACATATTTATACATGCTAAAGGATCCAATACCATGGACCGAAAATCATTGCGTCCAAAACCATGTGTGAAAATCATGACCAAAACCATAGGTAGGTCTCACCAACCTAATATAGGGTCCAACGGACCCCATACAGGGGGGTTACTTGCACCCATCAAACCCATTGTGACACCCCCTCTATGCAATAGGCACAACGAGGGGGGGCTCTTCCCCCCCATCTAACCCCCTAGTTAACTACATGGGCTAGTCGTGGAAAGAATATAGCACAACCCAACATTCTCCCACTTGTTGTTTTCTTTCCATAGGGGGACACAAGAGGGCTTAGTCATTTATCAAACCCTACAATGCCCATTGTTTTTCTACACCAAGAGAACTTCTTAGAGATCACAGATTTTGTCAATGCATCTATAGTATTCTTTGAAGTGTCCACCTTTACTAGCAACACCTTTTTCTCTTCTATCATATCCCTGAGAAAGTGATACTGAACATCAATGTGATTTGTATTTGAATGATATGCAGGGTTCTTTGGCAAGAAAATTGCACTTTCGCTATCACAGTCTATCCTTATAACTCCCTATACTAACCCCATACTTGAACACAATCTCTACAACTAAATTGCTTCCTTAATCGCATGAGTAGCTGCCATGTATTTTGCCTCTGTAATTGATAGTGTCACTACAGATTGTTTTTTACTCATCCAACTAACTACACCTCCAAATAGGATAAACACATACCCGCTTGTAAATCTTCTCTGATCCAGATCTCTAGCCTATTCTGCATCAACAAAGCCATGAATATCCAACACTCTGTCCAATCATGGTCTTCCTTGGTACCACAAACCATAATCACTAGTGCCACGCAAATACATGAAATCCCGCTTCACTGTTGTCCAGTGATCCTTCCCTGGTTTTGACACAAGCGTGATCAATACTCCCACTGCATGTGCAATGTTTGGTCTCTTAAAGACCATTGCATACATTAGGCTATCGACTACACTTGCATATGGAACATGAGACATGTCCTCTTACTCTTCTTGTGTCTTGGGACACTTTTCAGCAGATAACCTCAAACCTATAGGAATACGAACCTTCACTAGTTTACTATCTTGCATATTAAACCTCTGTAGTATTGTCTCAACATACTTCATCTGGTTTAACCAGAGCTTCCTCTTTTCCTGATCTCTTTTAATTTCCATGTCCAAAATATAGTTTTCAGCACCAAGATCTTTCATGTCAAATTTGGAGGACAATGGGTCTTCAAATCTTGGATAATTTCTTTATCGTTTCCAACCAACTACATATCATCCACATACAAGACCAGATAAATAGCATGGTCACCATTTAATTTAAAATACACACGGTGATCTGCTTTGCTTCTGGTGAAGTCAAGTCCCCATATAAATGTATCAAATTTCTGATACCACATCCTTGGTGACTGTTTTAACCCATACAGAGAACTATTTAACTTGCATACCATTTTTTTCTCACCATTCACCATAAAACGTTCAGGTTGCTTCATGTAGATCTCCTCTTCTAGATCCTCATGAAGAAATGTCTTCACATCTATCTGTTCTACCCCAATGTCAAAAGCAACAACAACACATAAAAGTAATCTAATAGAAGCTACCTGGGCAACAAGAGAAAAAATATCACCAAAATCAATTCCTGGCACCTTGGAATAACCTTTTGCTACCAACCGAGCTTTTTAATTCTCCACCTTTCCTTCTGCATTTTTCTTCTTCTTGAACACCCATTTGCTACCAATGGGTTTCCTTCTAGCTGGTAACTCCACCAGATCCCAAGCCTCATTTTTGTGCAAATATGCCATTTCATCAACCATGGCCTCTTTCCAGAGTTTGCCATCCTCTGAATCTACTACTTCCTTCATAGTTCTGGGATCATCATCAGTAATAGATAAAGCATACTTTGAGAAGAAATTAGATGGAATATACCTTTCCAGTTGCCTTGTTTCTCGAACTGATCTTCTCACACCTGGAGTTTGTGGCTCTTCGTCTTTTGATTCGTCCTCTGCTGTAGAGTCTAATTCTTCCTCGTTAAGATCAAACTCTATCTTCTCAGGTTCCTTAGGTTGGGCTTCATGTTTAACAATATCTTTCACCTCTCTAAAAAACACATCTTGTTTGTACACAACCTTCCTTGTTACTAGGTTCCAAAGCCTATAACCCTTTAAACCATCCTTATACCCAATAAAGATGCACTTTTCAGATTTACTATCCAACTTGGTTTGTTTCTCCTTTCGAACATGTACATATGCATCACATCCAAATACCTTCAGATGTGAAAGAGAGGGTTTCTTACCAGTCCATACCTCTTGTGGAGTCTTATCCTCCAATGCTGACGAAGGTGATCTGTTGACCAGGTTACATGCTATCTCCACCACCTCTACCTAGAATTCATGTCCTAACCTGACACCACTAAGCATGCTTCTTGCACTTTGCATCAATGTCTTGTTCATTATTTTTGCAACTCCATTTTTCTCAATTGTGTATGGAGTAGTCCTCTGCCTTGCTATACCACACCTCTTACAGAATTCTTCAAATTTCTTACTACAAAACTCGCCACCGTTATCTGTCCTCAATACCTTTATCTTCTTCTTTGTCTGGTTTTCCACCAAAGCCTTAAATTATTTAAAGTTGTCAAAGACTTTAGATTTCTTCTTAAGGAAATATATCCATGAATTCCTTGAGAATTCATCTATAAATGATACATAGTACATAGACTTACCCAGCGATGGAACTTTGACAGGTCCAAACACACCATTGTGCACAAGCTCTAATATCTATTTCGCCCTGTTAGCACCAAAGGGGAAACTCACCCAATTCTGCTTCCCATATATACAATTTTCATAGAAATCAAAATCCAGAGAGTTGTTACTGATACCTTCCACCATAGCTTTACCATGAAGTATTCGAAGTCCCTTCTCTCCAATATCTCCAAGCCTTTGATGCCAAATCATCATCTTCTCTCCAGACACCACTAGATTTTTTGCTCCTCTTTCAGGAACCAAAAAACTGTTCCACCCATAACCAATAGTGCTACCTTGCAGCTTGTACAGAGTTCCAATACAAACACCTCACGTCAATACTATTGCTCCCTGAACCATCTTCCAGGTATCCTTCTCGAAAACTATTTTTACACCTGCATCATCCAGCTTGCTTACGAAAATTATATTTCTAGCCAAGGCAGGAATATGCAGAACACCTGGGAGTGTTCTAACCCTTCCACCTTACAACTTCAACTTTACTTTTACGTGACCAATTATTCTAGCCTTCTTGTCATCCCCCAAGAAGACATCACCACCATCATATTTCTCTTACTCACAGAACCACTCTATATGGGGAGTGAAGTGAAAGGATGCACCTGAGTCAATCAACCATACCCCATGATCTATATGAGTACTTGAAGAAGCCAAGTACACATCGGCACCTTCATTTGAGGCGACTTTTGCCTCTGCAGAAGGAGCATCATCAAATCCACTTCCTTTGTTAGGAGATTTATACTTACAGTTCCTTTTGTAGTGCCATTCCTTTCCACATTTCCAACAAACCACATTTACATGTTTTTATGGAGATTTAGATCTCCCACTCGATGACTTATTTTTGCTTCTGTTTTGGGACCGTCCTCATACAGATAAGGCATCACCATTCTGGATCTCCATATTTTTCCTTCTCATCTCCTCCATCAGCAAGGATGAGACAATTTCATCAAACTACAAGGCATTTTCATTGCTACCTATTGCAATAACCAGACTATCCCATGAATCTGGTAGAGAACACAATATAATGATGCATTAATCTTCATCTGAAATTTTAATATCAATGGATAATAATGACTTACCACAATATTAAATGCATTCAGATGCTCTATCACCAAGTATCTATCTTTCAGCATCAGGTTATACAACTTTTTCTACAGGAATAGTTTATTCACCAGAGACTTAGATTGGTACAAACTCCCTAACTTGTCCCACAAAGCCTTCACTATAGCTTCCCCTAATACATTCAACAATACTGAATTTGAGACACACAACTATATTGTGCTCTTTTCCTTCTGATCCAACTTCTTCCATTCCTCATCGGACACTCCCATTGGTTTAGTACCCGGATATACCACAAACCACTGATGTTTATCCACCAACAGATCCTCCATATTGAGTTTCCACAACTCAAAACTCTAACTATTAAATTTCTCGATCTCTATCTTTCCATTGCTCGCCATCTTGTTTCACCACCATAATCGATCTCACAAATCTCCCACTGAAGAGTGTCTACCACAGGCTTGAGAAAAACCCCTTAGCAACAAAGGTCTCCCCTTGAAGCCAAAAATAGCTCTGGTACCAATTGTAGGTTTTAACCCCATACAGAAATTACCTGCATACGAATTCTAAAATACATAAAATAAACAATGCGAGAGCATAACACATAAAACACATATACAAAGAGATATTCCCTTCGATATGAAATCCGGGACTGCCAACTTGATTTTTCATTATGTTGGTTTCAATGTTACAATACATATTTATACATGCCAAAGCATCCAATACCATGAACTGAAAACCATCATGTCCAAAACCATGGACCTAGAACCATCACGTCCAAATCCATGTGCAAAACTCATGCACAAAACCATAGGTAGGTTTTCCCAAGCTAATATGGGGTCCAACAGACCCCATAGAGGGGGGTTACATGCACCCTTCAAACCCCCCATGACCCCCTGGCTACGCAATGGGTTCAACGAGGTGGGGGCTCCACCCATCCTCTGACGCCCTAGTTAACTAGGTGGGCTAGTCATGGAGAGAGTATAACACAACCCAATAACTTATGGAATTTTTGTGGTTATAAGTGTTGTTGAACACCAAGGACAGTGTTAAGGGAAAATCTTAGGGTCTAATATTTTCCCATGGGCTAATTTTCTATACTTTTTCAATAAACAGATTCACTAATTTCCATTTTTTTGTAAAAATGCTTTGCTCAAATTTTATAGAATTAAGTTATTTTAGACTAAAAATCGCCAAAAAGTTATATATAGACTATGTAAAAATATTATAAATTTGAATAGTTTTACAAAAATATGTCCAAACATTTTATAGATTTCATATTAATGATTAGTGGAATTTGCCAAGGTTTCTAAACTTTAAGATAAATTTCGATCCTTAAAATTTTCCCTAATGGTGTTCCCCTAATGGGGAGGTTTCTGTAACAGACTTGGTAAAAATTCCATGTAATAAAAGTCAATAAAGGAAAAAAAATAACCATGATTGACGGGACACTTATTCCAAGTTGAATGTTGGGAAAGACATCCTAGTGTGGGTGTTTAGTTGGTTATTAATGGCTAAGGAAATTTGAAAAGGAAATGGCGAAGGCTTTGCGAAGGAAAAATGGCATTTTTGGCACATTTATTTAAGAAAATAATGGAAATTAGGAGAAACAAGAGGTGAAAGGTCACATGTTGCATGTGAGGATGAAATTGAATGAAAATAATGGAAAGTGAAGAAAATAAAGGCGTTAGTCATAAAAAGGATTTTTGAGGATCAGTCGGTAAGCTCCTGTCAGTTCCATTTTAGAGCTCTCTCATTATTCCCTCTCTCTCATATTCTTGGAGACTTAGAGTTTTCTTGTACCACTCTCAGAGGGATTGTCATGCATGGATTTTTGGAGAAAGAAGGCAAAGGAGGAGAAGGGAAGTGCAAGAGGAAATCAGGATCAATAGCTACAAAGGGATTTTCTTTTAGGTACCATGTTGCATATATGTTTTTCTCACAAGTTTTGGTATGCATGGTATATGGTTGTGCATTATTAGTTAATATTTGTAATTGGCATGGAGGATTTCATGTATTAATAGTGGATTTCCTAGCCTTACCATTTCTTGGACATCCATGGTGATTATGCCTTTATTTACTTGTTTTGTTTTGGTTGGTTCTCAAGTTTCCTTAGTTGGGGTTGAGTTACTAGTCCTTCGAGCCTTGGTTGGACAAATGCTCTGGAGCTTTGTAACAACTCAGGTTGAGTTACTAGTCTCGTAGCTTTTGTTGGAAAAATTCTTTGGATCCCTTGGTAGGCACTTGTCCTAGAGCGTTGGTTAGATGAATTCTCTTGAGCTTGGTGGAAGTTATGGGTTGAGTTACTAGTCCTCAAGCCTTCGTTGGAACAAAAGATCTAGAGCCCTAGATGGTTGGTATAGAGACTGATCTAATTATGGTTTTTGTGATTTTCAACTGTGAGGTGGAATCACTATTTGATGGGTTGACATGGTTTGCGAAGCCTGATATGGTTTTGGATTAATGTGTTGTATGAGATCCCACATTCATGCAAGGAATATGACAGAGGGGTGAATAGCTGAAGAGAGATTTTGCTTAGCCATTCTACGATTAGGTGGTATATGGAAGTCCCATCTCAGGTTTGGATTTTTCATCATCAATATAACATTATTTCTCTGCTTATTTCTATGAGTATTATAATGTTTTATATGTAGATCATATGCTTGTGATTTCATTGGTATTTCCATTTCTATTATGATGGATATATGTGTGTGTGTGTGTGGGTGTTTTATAACATTAGCTATGTATGGATCTCATCATGTTCTTAGTTGTAAATGAATGAACAATGTATCCATGACCTAATGGATGAAATGGTAGTCAATATATTGAGGCATCAATGTCACTTAAAGATTCTCAACTAACTATGAGACCCCTATGCTTAGATATGTTATTTACACCTGTAGATTACATATTCGTGGTATGTTTGATGAAATGCATGTCATGGCTAGTAGGGGTACAATCAAGCTCTTATTCAAGTAATTGCTTTTGCATTGTCATTTCCCTATTATCTTATTGCTATGAATATTTCATTTTATTCTAGTAAGTGACTTGAGCTCTGGGCATAAAAAATTGGCTCAAATCATGGGGACCCTGGCACAACACTATGCAGCAATGTCCCTAGATGTTGGCTCGCAAGCATGTGAGAGCATCTAGAGGTCCCTGGACATTGGCATTGCCATAGCATAAGATTTTCTAGAGATGAAATTGTGCAAAATATTAGTGGGACCCAAGGACTTGTTGGCAAGAAGGTTGGATTGGTTCCACTTCCTTAACATGATTTAGGAGGTCAAGTCATATCATAGTGGCCTCTTGTTTCATGTTTACCCTAGTTTTTCAGTTGCTTCGGTAGATGTGGCAGGAGGGTGTTATATGTAAAAGCAAAGTGAAAGCTTATGACTGGCCAAGCAGATGGGGATGATGGAACGATAAAACAAAGGCTCATATAGAAAACACTGGATGGTAATCATGAGGGATAAAATGGGAATGGTTTCATTTTTAGAGAAGGTTGAAACATGGGAAACTATGCTTGAAATAAGTTTAGATGCCCCAAGCATAATGACTCAATCCATGGTGCATAATGCCAAAAATTCATTTATTCACTTAAATAGACTATTTGTTGCTAACATGTGGATGGAATGAAGTTTCATTTACGAGATCAACTGAAAGAATCGACTAGGAGTTTATGGGAACTGATCAAAGACTGCAACTAAAAGTGGATTTGTTTCATTGTTTAATGAGCTTGATAGAAGAAAATAACTATGCTCATCAGACCTTGTTTTATTTTTCAAATATCTTGAAAGAAGAAAATGAACTCCACTTTGGAAACTTGTTGCATTTTTTGAGGAGCTTGACACAAGTAAAGGACCTATCCTCCAAAGAACCTTGATCATGACATGTGAGAGACCATGTCTTCTAATAGGTTCTCATCAAATGGGAGAACAATGCTATGGAAGGTATATGTACGAATCGATCCAATGGAAATATCAAACTCTAATGCCCCCAGTAAATGATGTACTACATCACCTAATAGATTATTAGTAGGCATGACAATCAAGCTAGTTGCCACATAATTAACTTGTGGTAGGGAAGATACCAGTTGCATATAAGGACCATTTATGAAATTTGGTTTATTCAGAGTCAAATTAGGACCAACGAATGAAATTTTCTCAATAGTCATGATTCTTCATTCGGGAAACACAACATAAAAAAGAGTGAAGACACAAGATCTCCCACGACATAAACATAGTCACGTGCAAGTAATAAATTAAAATCCAAATGTCTTTCGAATAAAATCACATTGATATACACATTATTTCCTCCAAAGGAATAGGAAGCTATGGAAGGATCCCTAATAGTTGATTTGTTCCTCTGTTAAAAGACAATAGGTTTTGGGTAATAGGAACAACCTATGGAGAATATAAATCTTACCAAGTATTTGAGCACATAAAACTAACAAATACACCTTCATCTATGATTGTGCTAGATACGGCCATATTATAAGATTTTACTATGATTTGGAAGGGTACATAAGGAGGAAAATGATATCCCGCTAGTTGACTCCAATCAAAATAAGTGACCATACTACTTGGAGGGGGCACCATAGGAATGGGATAAATTCCCATTTGTCTTATGAGAATAGAAGGATTGCCCCCCGTGTCGAGGAAACATGATGATTGTCTGTCTCTTCCATGGGAATGTGAGAACTATCCCCTAGTTCGTTGGAACTCTTTACGACAAAAGTATATTCAACTGAAGGTGGAATCAAGTCAACCATTTTATCAACCAAGGGTTGGATGCGAATGAACTCATGGAATTAATGTTTAGAGAGAGTTCGATTGATTGGAAATGTATTTTGATCAATCACTTCATCAACTAGTGTAGGATTAGGAGAAAGCTTTTCGTAACCAGCTGGAAGTTGTGGTTGATAAGAGGTAAGTGTTTTCATCACCTTTCAGGTTTCATCAATATAAGGAAAAATGTGAAAAAGATAATTCCCTTCACATAAATTACATGGAAATTTTACTTTACCCTTTTTCCCATGGACCTTGCTATCGCTATTTGAGGATATGTCACGAACATGATCTCTAGAAACTCATGACAAAGGTCAATGTGAGCCTTTGGAAGACACTTCTAATACCTCGGGAATAGCAGGAAAATCTCTAAGAAGGTGGTCAACCTTACATATATGCAAGGGAATTTAACTTTATGGGGCTGATTGGAAGATATTTCCATACTATTTCCATCTGTAGCAATGGTTGCTTGGTTTCTCCCCTGCTTTTTTTGCTTCTTCTTCTTCCTCCTTTTATTCTTCCTTTTAGCTTCTTAGTTACTAGAATCAAGAATTTCACCAGGAAAAGAGGAAGAAAGAGATGAGGAAATAATAGGTGAAGAAGGCAAAGGATCAACTTTAGGATCAACATGACATTGATGTTGTTTAGGTGGAGGAGAACTACGTTGAGAAGTATTTTGGACATCTAGAACCATACAAGTCAAAAATAACCAAATTGGAAAACCAATAGTAAATCTCGGAAGGGAAAATGTTTCCATATAAGGAAGCACCAATATGTCCAAAAGAATTAAAAGGACCAGGATTCCCATCAAAGGGGTTCCCTTGATTGGTAGACTCTGGAATTGTTACGTCCAGCCGCAATCCAAGATCCACTAAGGAGTTGTTCCACAACGAGGATGTTGTTCTGTAGTCGATCAATTAATTTTAGAAATTAAATACAAAAAAAAACAAATGGATAACTAGGCAGAAATGTTTACCAAGCAACCTTCAACTACAATATACACCTTGGCGAACCAAGGACTTAACTTATGTGTAGGAAATCTCCTCGAATGTTATGCTCGGTGTATCACAGTGTACAAGGCAACATACTTAGTTACCTATGGATGGACAACATCCTATGTGGGACTCCAAAAATATACTCGAAGGTATGCAGGAGTACAGTTGAAAGTACTATTTATAATCTATAACCATTTGATTAGAGCAAATTCCCATATACTTTTCATGCATGGAGCACCATCCAATATACTCGAAGTTACGCAAAGTATGTGTTAGAAAATTATATATTATAGAGCAATGGAACACATAAAATATTATAGAAATATAAGCACAAAAAACACATAAAACAAGAGAGATAGAGATATACGTGGTTCACCCAGTTTGGGCTACGTCCACAAAAAAACAACCAGTCCTTCTTTTATTCTATTATCTAGTAAATTGAAGAGATACAACCTACAAAAAATCCGTTGTAACACCCCCTTAGCTCTCAATCTCCTCTCTCTTCTTCACTAATAATTTAGATCTACATAGACGCAATACAATGCCCTCATATATAGTGAGGGGTTTCCTTCTAGTGCAAAAAACCCTAAATTAAACGTAACTTCTACCATCAGATCATCCACTTAATGAATGGCCTAGATTGACTAGAAATTACTAGACTTTTAGAAGGCAATTTCACATCTATTTTTAGCTTCGAGGGTGTTGCCCTCGAACCCCCACTAGGGGACCGTTGGCCCCTGAAACCCCCAGCTGGGGGGGATCGGCCCCCCCAAACCCTTGTGGGAGGGACAAGTCCCCCTCACACCACCTTATGTGAAGGGGTGTACAATCTTCCTAGGGTATACATCTGGCTAAGACCTTTGAATGTATAAGATAATCAAGCCCCATACCCAACAATACGATCCTATACACTTATGTCTGCGCAATGGGATATTATGCTAGGGATGAAACACTTTCAAAAAGTGACAAATCCTACTTTAAACGATGTGGAAATGTGTCTCTAAACTATAACTCTAAGTGTTTGTGTTAATGTTACAAATGAACCTTAGGTTAATTCAACAAATTTTATTGTTTATCTTTGATTAAGTTTCAATTTTGGGCTCACCACGAATGCCAACTGAATATCCTAAATTGAAAATATAACAGGAGAAAGTGGAAGTATTTCTCTTTGAATGAAAATATGGAAAATAAAGTGAATAAGCAATCAGTATGTAACATAAAATAGATAGCAAACATGATGCAAGTTGCAATTTCCATTTCAATATAACCATTCCTATGTCAATGCACATGAAAAACACTAAATGTCAATGCAAAAACAAAAATTCACCACACTTTATTTTCAAAATGAGGAAAACTAAGATCAAAAAGTTTAATCATTGATTTAAATCTACATTTCAGAATGCATACTAGAACAACAATTCATCGAAGTGACGAGTCACCAAACGAAATCGGCTTGCAAGTTACCAAATGATAAGAGCAAAGCAAAATCCAAACCAATTCTTTCGAAAGGATATCAAATAGAAATGCAAACCAAATGGAGGATTTTGAGAGAAAACAAGACACTCAAGACTCAGATAAGTTAAACTGGAAGTAGCATGATCAAAGAGACACTCAAAAACAAGGGTAAGTTTTGTGCAAAACTAGGGGCGAATACTGGTGCAGAAGAGGTACCAATGCTCAACAACACTAGTACAGAGTGGGCTCGGGTGAGGTGCAACATTCTGTCATGCGAACTGGGGGAGAGGTGCTATAGGGATAGAGGTTTTCAACAAAAAAATTACAAATGAGACCCAATTAAATCACTTCCTATGTATTTTCTTAGTTGGGTAAATAAGAAAAGGTATATCAAAGAGGTAATCAAACATAATGGACAAAGAAACCACCAAGGGAGTACACCAATCCCTAGTATGGTCACCAATTTGTGATACATTATTTATGATTGTGAGTAAAATTATCTTGCTCAGTTCAGGTGGTTAACCTAGAACAACATAGAGACAAGGAACCTAATGCTTTCCTTAAAGTAAATAGATGATGGAATGAATCCTATATGGAACCTATTGCAAGATTCACTCCTTCTTTAGCTTGAATGCTCCAATTCCATCTTTGATTGAAAAACTTAAAACCTCCATGATCAAATAACACAAGCCAATAAAATACAAGATTTGTGTAGTATCATCTAAATTCTTTATTCATTAGATCAACATGGTATTCAAATACATGAAATAACAACATCACATATAGGAAAACGAGAAATTATTTGCATTAATACAAATGGAAGGAGTTTACAATCATAATAGATGTTGATCTTGTAGAAGAGCTCCTTCAAGGTTTACTTGTCCTTTCCTTGTCACAATATGCCCCCCCAATTACCCTAAATGCACGAAATGAAACCTCCCACAATCACAACATAAGTATACAATTACTCTATGAAATCAAACTCCTTCCATATGGAAGGTTGTGAATATATCGAGGAGTGAGTTAGTTTGGATTTCTTATCCAATTACCAATCTAAGGATTTAGATCCTCCTTTGATGGGAGGATGGGATCAAAGGACAAGGGATGGAAAATCCAAATTAGTGTAGGATAGGATCTTAATATTTTATCTAAGGTAAATAGCTATAAAAAAATTTGGAAGTTTCTAGAAAAGGAAGGTTTTGTAATTTCTCTCTTTTTCCCAAATTTCTAGAATGAATGAAAATACGAAGGAGATAAACTTGTAAGTGATAAATGTAGGCCATAGTAGAGGAGCCTGAAGGTAAAAATTGTCCAACAAGAGGTTAGATAATGTTGGTCGAAAAACTAGCTCAAATGATGCAGTTTCAAGCAAAAACTTTGGGAAAATGAAATGGACATGATTATGGATTTGCACAAGATGATGAGAAGGGAGAATAGGATGTTGATTGATCCCATTAGGAGGCCTATTGATTAGATGTCAAAAAATGGCCCGTAACACTTTCTTTCTTTCTTTCTCCTCTTGGTGCTCTTCTCCTCTCTGAAACAAGTTCCAAAACTAAACTAACAAAAGGTTATGAACTGATTGTCAGAATCCTTTATATCATTGATGCCCCTAATTTCTTCATTCATCTCTATTTTCCTTTGATTTCTCCTCACACGAAATTCATCTTGGAATATGTGTCCTATGACATTGGTCTTACTTTTCCTTTATTAGCTTTATTATATGATATTTTATCCTGAGGCTATTACAAACCCCTTCCCCTTAGGGGAACACCATCGTTGGTGTTCTATGACACCTATAACCAACAAGAATGTTGAAACCAAAACATATTTCCCATGAATCTTTATAACTTATATCCATGGCATATTTATACTAAAAAAAATACTCAAATATCATGAAAAACATACTATTTACTACATCTTTATAAGACAACTCATTACGATATTTACAATAACAACCACATTTTATTCACCTAAGAAATAACCATAATTTCCATGGAGCTTTATAAATACATATTGATACAATATTTATAATAATATATACATATGCACATATGCACATTTTACCTAACAAGCAAATAAAAGGATATGATGCTTGCATCTGCAACAAGCAAATACATAGGCTCACACTTTAACCCTCAAAGTAATACCAAGATTCACCTCCTTCCTAGGAAGTATAGAATTCAGTGCCAAAATCAAACCTGCATCCAATACTCAACATTATAATCCTTTTGCTACATATTTCCTCAGTGAATAGTTGTTAGATCATTGTCCTAGGGCCCACTCCCAATGTGAAACTGATTCCTTCTCGAAATGCTAATGACCAAAACAGCTCCCTCCCCCAACCTTCCCTTCTATGCTAACTAGTCCCTTGGGAAATCTATTAAGCCCCTTCTATGCAGTCACTCACCTTCCAAGTTCCTAGACATCCACTTTCCCAGGTGATCCATCCCTTGTGAAGATTTCCTCAGATTATAAGGTCTAAAATACAAGGCATATCCCTACCTAAAAACCAGCATATCAGTCTATTCAAGGCTCAGAATGTCACTACCTCAACATGGAGGATAACCACCCAGTCGAGAACTTGAAAAACGTTCCTTTTCCATTTGGAATAGTGGCTCCAAATGGGGATATTGGGACCAATTTCCCTTTAAAGTATATACTTGAATTTGAAGTATAATGTTGGTGAAATGGATGCGATGAATAGAAATACACGAGCAGAATCATATATATATTACTAGCTATCTATTTCCTGGAATTTAACTTATCTTTGTATGTGTGATCGAAAGATTCTCTAGTGAGATTAACTTGATTAAATATTTAATCAAATTATTTTTTTATGCATATCACATATAATATTTCATTGGTCATAATGCATTCAAAATAAAGAATTTCGTACCTTAAAAGGTGAATAAGTATTCAACTACATACAAGATCATACATAGAAAAATAGTAAACAAAAGGTGTAACTATTAATGAGATATAAACATAATAATAACATAAATATAATGGTACCCGATATGTCAGTGCACTACTCATAAGAGAAACAATCTTCGTTTAGGTTTGCTATTAAGATGATTCAAAATGTACAATAGTGCAACTCTCTTAAGTCTTCTTTAAAAAAGTTCAAAACCCCTTTCTAAAAGACATGAAAAGGTATATATAATTAAACAATCAACAGTAAAAATAGAAGATACTTGAAATGTTTAGGACATTCAAACAAAACATCCTTAAAATAAAACTAAAAGATAAAAATAAAGTCCGTTGAAACAATTCATCCAAAATGAGAAGCATGTTCTCCTCTCATTTGTTGATTGAGTTCATAGATATCTACCATTGGATTTAATTCTTCATAGAGAGCACTGGAAGCATATGAACAGTTTTATTGGTTAAGCACCATAAGATAAACCATTTGCTATTTTTTTGACCAAATGTTGCCAATAATAATCAAAAGTTAGTTTAGATAACTTTTTTTTATGTTATCCACCTTCATCTTAGACCAATCCTATGAGTGTTTCATTAGTGTTTTTACATCGGGCAATGAGTATATAGGGAATTCTTGAATTAAATTAGCATTGAAAAGATTCTCACGAATGGTTCTGGTGAGGTTGTTTTTGATATCCCTTTCCCTAAATATGGCTTCCTCTCCCTATTTCATTTTGATATCACAGTCCCGAAAAAGGATTTCCTTCAGTGAATCCATAATCCTTAGAGGATCGACTGTTATGCCATGTACGATGTCCTGCTAGGAAATATAGTTACAAATATTTTCTTCAATGTCATCAAAATATATCCTTATAATTGATTCATTAGTGAATCACTTTTCTTATACAAATCATTGACTATTATTAACTTCTAACAGAAAGAAACTTGTTTCTAAGTGAGGAGTGTGTTAAGATCCCTTGATTATTTCTTGAAATCTTCAATCTTCGGATTATCTATGAGTTGATAATTCCTGAGTTGGAGTTGTTTCGATTGGTGATTTTAGCTTTTGATGTTGGCTTCATGTTGAAGCTTCATCTCATAAAATATTTTTTGTGGTTGGGTTACCTGTCAATACCCTGTTTGTATTGAGTAATGTCTGTTCTAATTGAAGGACCTTGTACGCCTTCTCGTTGATCAACTATTGTACTTCTTAGTCTTTATCCATGGTGGTTGTAGCATATGTTCTTGTAAATTGTGATAGCCTTGTTATATCAATGTTGGGGTCAGTTTGTAGATCCTTCCATCCAATATCTAATGGTATATTTCCTAGAACTAACAACTGGGATTGTTTAATTATTTTCCTCTTCCTCTATCTGCTCATGAGAGCTCTATGCTTTGGACTATAAAATATATATAAGGGAGGGATTTATTAAATTTTGAGCACAACATCAAATTTAGGGTAAGCGTAGTGACTTCCAGGTCATTAGTATTTACCGCTTTATCTAAAGACTCAATAGTGATTGCGAATTCCTTTGTAATGTCAGGCGGCTTAAGAGTTTCTTTCGACGATGAGGTCTGTTATTCCTGTGATGTTGTACTAACAATTTTATCAAATTGTTCCCATACCTTGTCTAACTTATTAGTATATGATGACTCCCTGATGGACTTCAGGATATTTTAAAACCTGGGCTGAAACTTGTTCCTGTTGTGAAACTGATTGCAAAATCCCTAATATATCAAGGCAGAGATTATATAACCTTGACCTCCCATACTCTCTAAGCTTGATTAACTCTTGGGGGTTTAGGTAAGATTTGGCTACATTTCTACCTTTTGATAGTCTCAGGTTGTTTCAAATAGGTGATTGAAATCATTAGGCTTTTGCTAAAATTTCTAAACTTTGACCTGAGCTATGAAATTTTGGGCTACCTTGGCTGCATCATACTCTTGGGTTGAACAGTGGGAAATTTCACACATAGTTTATTATCAATTTGTGTTAGGTTGTGTTATATTCTTTCCACGACTAACATACGTAGTGAACCAGGGAGTTAGAGGGGGGGGTGGAGCTCCCCCTTCGTTTCGCCGATTGTGCAGCGGGGGGGTCACAGGGGGGCGGCAGCACCCCTTGTCCGGGGGGCTTGAGGGGGGCGGGGAGCCCCCCTCTACGGGGTCTGGGGCAACACGTCAGGAAAATTTTTTTTGGACTCTATATTAGGTTGGGTGAACCTACCTATGGTTTCCGGTCCATGGTTCTGGACATGATGGTTTTCAGTCCATGGTATTGGATGCTTCGGCATGTATAAATATGTATTGTAACATTGAAAGGAACATAATGAAAAATCATGTTGGTAGTCCCGGTTTTGGGATCCAGTGGGAAATCTCTGTGTATATGTGTTTTATGTGTTATGGTCTCACCTTTTTATTTTTCCTGAGATTTAGAATTTGTATGCAAGTAATTTCTGTACAGGGTTAAAACCTACATTTGGTATTGGAGCTATTTTGGCTTCAAGAGGACGCCTTTGTTGCTGAGGGGTTTCGCTCGGGCCTGTGGTAGACCCTGTTCAGTGGTAGATCTGCGAGATTGATTCTGGTGGTGAAAGAAGATGGCGAGCAGCGGAAAGATAGAGATTGAGAAGTTCAATGGTCAAAGTTTTGAGTTCTGGAAACTCAAGATGGAGGATCTGTTTGTGGATAAATATCAGTGTATCGTGGTAGATCTGGGTACTAAACCAACAGGAGTGACCGATGAATAATGGAAGAGGTTGGATTGAAAGGCAAAGAGCACAATACGGTTATGTGTCTCAGATTCAATATTTTTGAATGTATCAGGGGAAGCTATGGTGAAGGCTCTGTGGGACAAGTTAGGGACTTTGTACCAATCTAAGTCTCTAGTGAATAAAGTATTCCTACGAAAAAGTTGTATAACCTGAGGATGAAAGATGGAGACTCAGTCACAGAGCATCTAAATGCGTTTAATACTGTGGTAAGTCAATTATCATCTGTTGATAGTAAAATTTCAGATGAAGATAAGTGCATCAATCTATTGTGTTCTCTAACAGATTCATGGGATAATCTGGTTATTTGAATAGGTAGAAATGCAACTGCTTTTCAGTTTGATGAAATAGTCTCAGCCATACTGATAGAGGAGATGAGACGGAAAAATATGGACAACTAGAATGGTGATTCCTTGTCTGTACGAGGACTGTCCCAGAACAGAAACAAAAATAAGTCATCGAGTGGGAGATCTAAATCTAGAGGGAGATCTAAATCTCCAGGAAAACCTACAAAGGTGGTGTGCTGGAAATGCGGAAAGGAAGGGCAATTCAGAAGGGAGTGTAAATCTAAAGCTCCTGATAAAGGAAAGGGATCTGATGATGCTCCTTCTGCAGAGGCGAAAACCACCTCAAATGAAGGTGGGTATGTGTACTTGGCTTCTTCAAGTACACATGTAGATCTTGAGGCATGGTTAATTGACTCAGGTGCATCCTTTCACTTCACTCCCCATAGAGAATGGTTCTACGAGTATGATAAATATGATGGTGGTGATGTATTCCTAGGAGATGATAGGAAGGCTAGAATAATTGGTCGCGGAAAAGTAAAGTTGAAGTTGCAAGTTGGAAGGGTTAGAACCCTTCCGGGTGTTCTGCATATTCCTGCATTGGCTAGAAATATGATTTCGATAAGCAAGTTGGATGATGCAGGCGTAAAGACAGTGTTTGAGAACGATACCTACAAGATGGTTCGAGGAGCACTGGTATTCACGTGGGGACTTCGGATTGGAACTCTGTACAAGCTGCAAGGTTAGCACTGTTGTTGAAGGGTGCAATAGTTCTATGGTTCCTGAAAATGGAGCAGAAAATCTAGTGGTCTCTGGAGAGAATACCATGTTGTGGCATCAAAGGCTTGGACATATTGGAGAGAAGGGCCTTCGAATACTTCATGGTAAAGGTATGGTAGAAGGTATGAGTAATAGCTCTCTGGATCTTGATTTCTGTGAAAATTGTGTATATGGGAAGCAGAATCGGGTGAGTTTCCCCTCTGGTGGTAAGAGGACGAAACATCTATTAGAGCTTGTGCACAGTGATGTGTTTGGACCTGTGAAAGTTCCATCACTGGGTAAGTCTGTGTACTATGTATCATTTATAGATGACTTCTCAAGGAATACATGGATATATTTCATTAAGAAGAAATCTGAAGTCTTTGACAGGTTTAAAGAATTCAAGGCTTTGGTAGAAAACCAGATAGAGAAGAAAATAAAGGTGTTGAGGATAGATAATGGTGGAGAGTTTTGCAGTAAGGAATTTGAAGAATTCTGTAAGAAGTGTGGTATAGCACGACAAAAGACTACTCCATGTACACCTCATCAAAATGGAGTTGTAGAAAGAATGAACAAGATGTTGATGGAAAGGGCAAGAAGCATGCTCAGTGATACTGGGTTAGGACAAGAATTCTGGGCAGAGGCGGTGGAGACAACATGTTACCTGATCAATAGATCACCTTCAACAGCGTTGGAGGATTAAACTCCACAAGAGGTATGGACTGGTAAGAAACCCTCTCTTTCACATCTGAGGGTATTTGGATGTGATGCATATGTACATGTTCCAAAGGAGAAACGAACCAAGTTGGATAGTAAATCTGAAAAGTGCATCTTTATTGGGTATACGGATGGTTTAAAGGGTTATAAGCTTTGGAACCCAGTAACAAGGAAGGTTGTGTACAGTCGAGATGTGGTGTTCAGAGAAGTGAAAGATGTTATTAAACATGAAGTCCAACCAAAGGAACCTATGAAGATATAGTTTGAACTAAAGGAGGAAGAATCA